>VYXB01000994.1:481150-679603 GCA_013397135.1 Pachyramphus minor
GGGGTGCGGGGCGGGCGGGGGGGGGGGAAAGGGACAACCATTCTTTGCAACTATACAGTTGTATCTTGGTCCCCTAACTCTGGAGTGTTTATTACCTTTCCGTTGCTTTTCACCTCTTCCCCACCCCTGTTAAACCATGACTTTGTTCCTAATTCCTCCTCCTTCCCTACCAACATAAATTAGTCTCTTTACTTCTCTCATTCATTTCAGTTTCATGCTTTGTGTCTCATACTCAGAGGGCGACATAACTTACCTACTGCTGTTCACGTGATGGTGCTTAAGACCACTAATGACTGCTCTTCACTTGTCTTTCTCCCTCTCTCAGGTCTGCTTGGAAAAATGTTTTTTCCTATTCTACCCAACAACTCTTCATTCTCAATTGCTATTACAATTATATATATTATTAATAGTAAACTATATAAGTGTGTATAGACATCCGAGTCTACAGCTCCCTAACATAACTGAGAGGAATTGCAGAGTGAATAAGAAGCTGAACAGATGCTCAAACAGAACAAGGAATCCACTACAAATGGACAAAGCAAGGGAGTGCTAAACAAAGTGGGTTTATGCCCTTCCAAAAAACAGGCTTTACCAGTTCGTGACTGTGATATATATTAAAACAGTAAACTCTACATTTAGGAAACCATTTACTCAGTTTCCATGTTAATCAATAGGATAATTATGTTAATCATAAGTTTCCAGAAGTCCTGTGATGTTTTTGCCTCCAGGTGACTGACATTTTGCTACATCATTTCTATTCCCTTCTCCAGCTTCTTGCACCACAGTACATGACATTTAGAACAGCTCTTTGAGACACATGAAGCTGGTTTTCAGTCACTTTGTTGTTTTAACTCCCAGCCTTTTATTAATTTCACTCTTCATGATTAAGTAAATACCTCTTATGAGAGAAAAATTAAATAAACCAAAGATATAATTGTTTTTCTTCATGTGATTATTCAGTTAAAATACTCAGTTTCTGTTCATTTAAATTTGAAAGAAAATACATTCCAGGCAGAATTCTGACTGAGCTGAAAATATTATAAATTAGGCTGTTATAATGGGGCTAATTTTATGGTTTAATTATTAAATTATACAGGAGAATACAAAGTGGGTATTTTGTTAGATGAAGGTGGTGTCATCTGTCTGCCCAAACTTTTTTGATAAAAACTGTAGGCTTCAAAAAGACTTTTTTTCTGGTATATATAATTTTTCAAGGTTGTACAACTACTATAACCACTAATCATTTACTATAATAATCATAACTACCCAGACATTACCTGTATACATGAATAATAAAACTCCTAAGCATGACATCAGGTTACAAGTAAGGACAGCAGACATCTGACTTGCAAGGTATAAAATCCAAATATCAAGCTCATAATTTTGCCCCTTGCTGTACCTCTCATACTTTCCCGAATTACCAGAGGAGCTGCTGCAGGATTGTATGTTATCAAATGGTACTAATAAGCATTCCTGAATAAAAGTTGCTTGTTGCTCCTGGATCAGACACAGTGGCTGTGCTGGTACTTCTCTTCCTACAGGCACCCATCAAACGAGTTTACAAGTATATTCAGAAACTACTGGAGGGTCAGAAATATCCCATAAACATGAAATGATAACTATGAGGGTATTTTGGAGTGATGCATATTGATGTCCCTTTATCTCACAATTGGGTTTTTTGTTTTATTTTTGTATAACTCAATTGCTAGTGAATAAAAACCTCTTCCCTTTGGGAGTCATTTTTTGCTTTAATGGTATTCTGCTGCTTAAAGATTTTTAACCTTTCAGTTTTGTTATCACAGAGAATACTTTTATCCTCATGTTTCTTTTAGGGTTGGGCCACTTAAGGAATTTGGGGTAGCCCAAATGTAGCCATTTTAAATCCTGTTTCCTCTCTCCAATTTTAACTATTCTGAACTCCAGCCGTAGATTTTTCTTTTCCGTTATTTACAGGACTGCTGTATTCTCACAGACCCAATATTATAATATGCTGAGAGGCTCCAGAAAAGTTCAAAATTCAGCTTTTAATAATACCTTTCTTTCTAATGAATAAAATTCCAAACTGACTTGATATATGTGACATTATGTCCACTTCTGGCATATGAATGTGCGCATATATTAATATTAATTTTTTTTTTCTTGAAAAGAGACCAGCCTTCTGCTGACTCTGAGTAGAGTTTCATTCAAGCAGCACAAATAGGGTCAAAGACAATCTCTTCTTAATTAAAGGGGGCACATAATATTGATTTAATAAAAATTTAACATTACCTAATGACAGCTAGATATTATGTTCAGAGCAGAAAGACTGACATTTTATTGTAATCAATATGTATTTTATTAAAATCAATGTTCTGCATGAACTATTCTACAGAGCCTTAATAATATTTAATCTGCCACACTGCAGAAAAAGAGAGTTTGTCATCTGGAGGCAAGATGGCTTGGCAGAAGAATTTCTGCATGTACAATTCACAAGTTTGAATTTTTCTTACAGGCCAATGAATGAGATTGCTATAATTATAAGTGGTAGGTGTTTAACCCCAGCTAATTTCAGGTAGCCAATAGGAATGAGGACCTGGAGAGAACCAAAGTAATAGCATGGCCAGTATTTGCCTGACAGATTTAAATTCAGCCCTGGTCAAACCTATGCATATCAGGACAGATGTTTCCATCCAGAGAGCCCTCAGTCCCTGTGGAAGCCCAGTTTGACATATTGCCCCAAAACATCACCCTCACAGAGAGCTGTCCCTGTGGCTGACACCTTCTTGGTGTCAATGTGTGCTCCAAAACCTGCGGAATGTCCCAGTTCTGCTGATGCTATCTGAAGGCCAAGGCTCCAATATGCCATAATTGTACTCCTACCAGCTTCATGCTGTAAAATAAATCAAGAGCTGTATGCTTTGCTCCCTCACGGTGCCTGGAACACACAGAGGTGCTTCACCCACTACTAAGCTGCTAACAGACCTTGTGTTAGTTCAAGTGAAGGAGAGGCATGCTTTGGAGATGAGGGGTCAGGTTATGTCTTTTTAACAAGGTGTTAAATAACAATATGTTATGTAACACCTGCATCTTTTACAGACTCACTTTCTACTGATCACAGTCTAGCCCACTCTAGCATCAAAGCTTTCCTTAGCAGTCCCCTAAATTACCCCAGGGCTTTGGTAAAAAGAGGTTATTCTCCTTTACTTCTTTATTGCTTTCTTTAACCTATCTCATAATTATTTTACAGGGCATTTTTTATCCTAAAATCTAATGGGCAAATGACCCAAATATGCTTTTGTGATTAATTTCATTTATTTATTTTTATGCATCTATATTCAGAGAATAAAAGAAGTGAAAGTTGACAATCTTGTTAACCAGTGCTATAACTGTCTCCTTTCAGCCTTTTCATTCAGTTCTCCTCTTCATGCTGTGCACAGCATCGAGAAAGAAGCAGACTGCTGCAACTTTGAGGGAAGCCTTAATATGTTATTTTATATCATGCACATTGTGCATAGAGGAGTACCAAGCTCTCTCATCTGGTTCCGCAGAGTGAGAAGAAGATTGCTTCCATTATTTCTATTGTATTTCAGAACAGTAGTGGACAAACTGGTGACATCCAGCAGTGGCCATCACCCTTCAGGGAAGCTTTTAAGGAAAAAGGAGAGGGATCTGGGATGCTGTTGTGGAAAACCATTTAGTTCACCTGTTTTGGGGACGGTTGCAGACAAAGTCTGAGTGAACAGAGAGTAATTTCAGCATATATTGTCCAAAATGGCAAAACACACTGGCAAAGGTTTTCATTCTCTTTCTTTCAAGTAGGTTTTGTTTGATCATTTGGGTGTGCACAAAGGAGATGGTGAATGAAACCTGCTGTCATCAGGAGAGTTCTGCAGAAAAAGGTTTTCTCATAGCTCTAGCTGAATCTATGGACACAATTCCCCCAAATTTACAGGCTCTGCTCCCAGTTTTAGCAGAGTTTGTATTCATCAGCTCGTGATTCACCTTGAAGGCTTACTTCTAATTACTTGACAGAGAAATAAGCACTGTTTATGCCTGCCACGATCACAAAACTCAGCAAGAATTGATTTGAGTCTTCCTACCTTCACCAAGGAGAATTGAATAGTGCAGAATTTTCTGAAAAGGGCTGTAGAAAATGCTGGGATGAAAGTATCAATAAAAATTAAGGAACAGCAGAAAGGTGTTTCCATGATCAACTGATATTTTCTCCCCCAAAAATTTTCAAGATAAACTAACACTAGCAGTAAATTATACCTAGAATTGTGTCCTAGATAACTTATCAAAAAAATAAAAAAGGATGTTCTGGGTGTGAAGCCTGCCCATCCATATGCATTTTATGCCTCATTTATCCATAACCTTTTGCACTTTGACAAGGACAGGAAAAATCAGGATTGGACCTGCAACCTAAGATTACATCCACTTCATATTTCCACTTAAAAACACTGTGGTGTGTGGCTCCTCTGTGCTTAAAATAGCCACCTGCACATATGTTTTGTAAATAACATATTTACTCTTTGGAATAATCACTTTCTGATCCTGGTCTTTTTAACTGAAATCCTATTACATATATTTGATTTCTAAACAAGTATTTGTCTTTCACTCTAAAGCAAAGTGAGGGGAAAAAAATTTAGGCACAAAAAAAAAAATAGAACATTGAAAAAAAACATAATCAGTGTGAATTTGCTTACCAGAAGGAACCTGAGAAGATGTAGCCAAAAAACTATTATATAAGAGTGAGAAAATTAGTAACTTGGGAAAGCCTTTAACCTAATTATGGTTTTCTTATTATTTTATTGGCACTATCATATTTTCATGGCTGAGCCAGCACACTGCTGTAGCTTTGCCTGCAGTCATTACTCAATGCTATGTTTTATTTATACCAAATTTTAAAAGTGCTTGTGGCAACTCTGCAAACAAACAAGGGATACAGCCTATGCTCCTTGGCTAAATTTTATCAGTGCTATAACTGTATACATGGGTTAGACAGCACTTTCTTCAAGGTCTGCTGTGGTATCCTTAGACCCACAGAACTAGTCATAAATTTGTGCTCATGAGACGCAATAAATTGTTCACCTTCAATTGCTGAACCTTACCCAGCAGCTATCTAATCACAGAGGAGCTGCTCAGCCTGTCAGCAGTTCAGCTTTGCAAGCATGTAAGGCAGCTCTTTGTGCTTTTCATACTGAGAGTGAAATCCATGCAGCTGGCCTCCTGATCTATGTTTCCTATACTCTACCAGCTAGTTATCACACAATGTGCCAAGAAAGCTGTGCTACTGTCTCTAGCCCAAGTGCCCTGACAACAGTCGTGCCCAAATCAATCTCTCTTCTCCAGGTCAGTGAATAGAGAACGACTCCACACAAACTGCAACAGCTTCAACAGGAGTGATTAAAAGTACCTCCATGAGCCCTGTGATTCAAGGAACATACTCTGGGAGAAGTCATATCATCGATACCTGAACTCAGTTTGTGCAAGCAACATCATCTAGGATTTCAGACTAAGCTAAAGCAGGGTATGATAAGGGATGGTAAGAGACATTGTATGTGATGGGATATGATTTACTGAACTCAGAATTTATGGTTGGTTTGCTTAGCAACATGCCCCTGCAGGGCTCCATATATTACTTTTTATAAAAATGCTGGGTTTACTGCACACCCAGAAACCAAGGATTTATGGCAGAGTATGTCAAATGATAGACTTAAAAAGTAAAGCACATTTTTAGTGTTGTTTTTGGAAGCAAAAGGGGTAGACTCAGTATAACATGAATATAACACTTTGTGCGTGACAGGCAACATATGTTCGTAGAAGAAAAATGCAAATCATCCTAAGTTCAGATATAATTCTCAAATTTATAAGTAATTAATACATATCTTTTATTATTTATAGTTTCACAGTCCTTTCAAAGAATTCCATAAGGAATTCTATCCATAGAATTGCATTTAATTCTATGGATAGGATTAAACTTTCTTAGATAAGTTCAGGTGAGACCTAAGTGTTCCATCTTAACTGACCTTTTAATGTTTTTCAATAATTGTTGGAGGGAAGAAAGGACTAGTCCATGCCTGAATGAGAGATTTTTCTCAGTTTAGGGTGGAGTTGCTTTTAGAGATCGAGTAATATCTCTGTATTGATGATGGAGAAGAACTGAATAGTTGACTTAAACAGGATTTTTAATTTCACATGGTTGGATCACATGTAATGTGATTTTTGGAGACTGGAACTCGGCATAACAAATTATACACAAAAGAAAAATGTCTAATAAAACTCAGACATGTGCTTGTTAAAAATTGAAAAAATGTATGCATAGCAAGCATAAAGGCATGGAATAAATATGGATTAACCAGCCATTAACTAATAAAATCTCTGAAATATCTGTTATTCATAATATATTTTTATTCATAATATATTGTCCAGTATTTTCTACAGAGACGAAACTTTGGTCTCTCTTATTTTTGTGACTTTTTATTGAATATGAGAACATTCAAACCAAATCCTCTGATTCACGTGTTCCCTTTCATTTCAATGGAAGACACCCATCTAAGCAGTATTTTCCAGTTTTAAGTCTAAGTACTGTGCGATCTTAAAGAAGGAGTAATTATTATTTTAGAATTCATGCCCTGACTAGGGAAAGGAGTTAAACAAATCTTTATGTTTCAGTTTGTTATGAGCAGACACTTAAGAAAGAATATTTTTTGTATGACTGCCCCCAAATGGGTACCTGCTATTTTTTACCCCAGTTCTTCATATGGGAAAAAAAAAATAAAGAAACTAAAGTTTATCATAAAACTTAGCATTTCTAGTATGCTATATATCATATTGATGGGAATGCAATCTTGTTTCTTTTTAAATTAATAGAAAAACTACCCTGTTACTAGATCAACCTAAGTCATATTGACTTTCAGCACATTCACTTGTGAGTAATCTTAATTTCAAATAATGTTGAGGTCACTTCGCCATTTCCCTTTGCATACATGTGGCTTGTCAAGCCCAGATGAAAAGCCAAAGTGAGTGTTTTGACTGGGAAAATGTCTTGCATAAAAAAAATATTCCTTCCTCTTTTTTTTTTTTGTCTTTTTTTAACGTGAGTGCTGAATAAACAACTTTCTGACAATACAAGGTAATGAATCTCAAACTTGCCAAACTGCAATTATTAATCTGATATTCAGATACTTATTTCATTCCTTGTAAGAATTCTGCAGGATCAGCTCTGAAAAATTTCACTTTCTGGGGGGCTCCCATGCCAGCCCCCATTTAAAAGATCATTCTTTAATACAGTACTGCTGCAATGCCATAAGGATACAAGCACATCTAGTACACATTCAATAACTGTCAAATGAGTGAAAGGAAAAAAACCCACTGAGTTATATTTAATGAATGTGATACTGGCAAAGGCATCCTATTTTCAATATGCAGGTATGTTATGCAGTCTCTTTAATTTAATAAAACAAGAAATTATTCCAATTGAAACTTAGAAATTACATTAAACTACATTAAAGGCTATTTCTCAGAATTAGAAAGCAACTTTCATTCTAACCTAATAGTAGACTGTCATTTCACAAATTCTTTAGTCTCATAGAAATCAGCAGTATAGCTTGAAAGGGTTATGATACTTTCAGTCCTCCTTCTGACAACTGTTTTCCCCCACAACCCCTCTTTCTCTTCTGGTAACTTTTGTTTCCCACTCTGATCCCCTGTGTTTCCACATAACTTTTATCATCAGCGAAAAGAAGAGAAAAAGACAAGATGGGAATATCTATTTTGGCAGTGTTACTAAGATATGACATCCTAGATGATTGTGAAAATGTGACAGACATGTCAATGCAGAAGAAAGAGCTTCCATGGTCAAACCTCTTGCTTAGAAAGAACTATATTTCCCAAAGGCTGAAGATGTTATTTGTTAGTGTATGGCAACTGAATATTTCATTAACTTTCCCACATTTCTAAAGTATTTGAAAACTGACCTGTAAGGAAAGCTTTACCATCTAAGTATTTAGCACTTGTTCAGATAGTAAGTATGGAATGGATTATGACTAGAGTTTCTAAATGCATGGAACAAAAAGCATGGGAAACAGCAAAGCAACATTTGCTCATTAAGATCTAGCCTCATACCTACCAGGTATTTTGTCATGTTGGTCCTTTCTCACATTTTTCCTAGTTCTTTTTTGTAAATGAGCTAAAAATCTACACTGCTTAACTCCCTCGGCTCTACTGCTCAATGCAAGACTGAGAATAAGGTGCTTGGTGAGCAGACAAACACTTGTTTTTTCCTTCTTCCTGGTTTGGGGTCGGCTGAATGTCATGGGCTAAAGTGGGATAATGAATAGTGTATTTACATCATCACTGCCACCACTGCACCAGGAAAACTGGTGCTGTGTTAGTGACGAGCTGGCTGACAGCTGTGTCACTGGTCATTGATGCACAAACAATCCTTGCTCTCTTGCACCCTCTCTTCTGGTTTTGACTAGAAATGCCATCTAGGACCTAAGAGAAAGGTGTCTGGGTTTTTTTCTGCCCAGAGTTTATTGAAATTTAGGAATCTGAAACATTGGCATTTTAAGGGAAGGAGTAGGAGAAATATAAGTGAGAACACTAGAATAAAATACCAAGCCTTCCACTGCTTAAAATGTATGAGCCCTTCACAAGTGTCACTGCAGGGGCTTTTGAGATGCAAACGAAAAGTTCTGATTTTCTCCTGCAGCAGACAATGGTCTACCTCCATAATACATGCTACTTAAAGTCATTACACAACCTGGGGTGTGCAGTAAATAAGTAATAAAAAAATGTTGCACTTCTTTTTGCTCTATAACTGCCTGCAATATAATTTATCCCTCAAGCAAAATGAAACAATCACTTACAAATCTACTCAGCTACTATGAATAATTGAAACGGCCACCAAATCTGTAGTTCAGACCCATCCTAACATTTTCATAGAGAAAAGTAAAAAGTTTTCAGTGCCTGCATTGTACAAAATCAATAAAATCTGCTGTTCCATTTCTATACATAGGTAATTCAGAAACTTATTTCCAGCCAGCTTGCTTTATGGGAGGTACATTTTTTTCTGACCAGGTTTTATTCCACAATCTTTAGTATTATTGTAAAGACAGTCTCTAAAATGCAGAGAGCCGGAGTAACAAAATTAGTAAAGCCATGTCAAACAGAGAATAGTCTTTGCTCTCTAGGCTGACACACTAGATATTACTTGGTGAGCAGAACTCTTTATCGAAACATTTCTCCTCTAAGGAATCCAAAAAGACTCCTTCAAAAAGCCATTTGGGTGTACTTCAAAAAGAATCACTACTGAGAGATGATCCCAACAAGTGTAGATTTATCCCATACTACAAAAGGTAGCTAACATGACTGTCATTTTGTATGTATGTATGTCTTGATTTGAAGGGAAACTTACTTAATGTTGTAAACTTTGTCATATTTTACAGTACCTATTTACTTATGTAATCGGTTCCACTATTAGCTAGGTTTTTATGAGCATTATAACAAGCACATTATATTAATCATAGCCAAAAAAGTCTCTCTCCTCTCCTCTATTCTATCACCAATTTTTGCTCTGGTACAGCAAAGGGTGAATATATGAGAGAGATAAAATCAGTGTCCCGATTCTTTAGGTGTGGATAACATGTAAACCTTGTCTGACTCTGAGGTCTGGTCTTAACTTAAAGAGGAACAGCCTGCCTTGCTCTTGAGAGGTGTGGATCCTGTGCCTGTACAGGAGCTGGCCAGGTAATCTAATGTCTAGCTGTGGGAAGTGTGTCAACCAGCAGACCTCTTGTGACCAGCATTGCAGGGTCAGCATGTAAAACCAGGTAACTCCCCAAAGCAGAAACCTGGTGAGCTCTAATACTTGCTACTGTTTCAGGACCTTTCTTTTCCCGTGTTTCTCCATGCTATGTATAATGAATATACAAATAGGACTTGGTCAGCCCAGATCAACCACTTACTTTACGATCTTTGTTTTTGGTGGATGCAGAAGGCAGTCAAGGATCTGTGGCTGGCACATTTTCAATTTCTGCAGTGGGAGTGGTTTTCTGCAGAAAGAATTATTTTCTAACTATTTGAGACTAGTTTATCTCTTCTGCTGTTTGAGTAGCGCAAAAGGCTGTATGCCAATAAGCAATGCAGCCATATGGTTTGCTTTACACTGGAAATGTCAGCCAGAAAGACTTTGAGGATACTCATGCCTACTGTGTCACTTGTCTGCGTGCTTGTACCCAGTCATGACCAAGCTGGCATTAAGAACTGCAGTAACCTGTACTGTCTGACTCTGAGCTGGAAGTATCCTCTGATACATCTGTAGAGCCTTCATTGCCTTTGGCTGATGCACAGGGTAAAAAATCAGAAGAAAAGCCCTAGTTAAGAAATAAGCAGGCCTTCCTTACAAGACTGAGAGATGCTGGGTTTTGGATCCCAACTGTGATAAAATGAAATGCGGAATTTAGTATATGAACTCTTCAGGGAAGAGTGTATCTCCTCACTGCAAGATCATACGGATTGCAAAAATTTCCTTATCCTGCTCTGTTCCAGGAGTAACCCATGCCCAGGGTGCAAGGAAGCACAGCTTTTTGCGTTCATATTAGATAACTTTTACATTGTAAAAAAATTCCAAGCTCATTTAACCAAAGGTCCTGGCTCCTGACCCTTTTGTACTTCCACTGATTCCCATCTGTGTTCTTACAGTGGTCAGGATCTAGTGAGGCAAGGTCTATTCAAGAAGGCAATGTGGGTGCATAAGTGTAGTTAATTCAATGGTTAGGTACACTTTCTGCATACAAAAGAGACCCTAAAACAGGAAAGCTTTCATTGCCAGAAGTTAAAGTGCCTTTAATATTTATTATACAGTTAATATGCCTCTTCAGAAAATCCTTTGAGGGAAATAACAAAGATCAATAGAGGCTGATGAATCCTAAATGGAGAAACTAAAAGAAGTATTTATATTTCTGTCCATTTATCTCCTAGAGATGACAGCAAATCTGCAAGCATATTATAGCAAGGGCCAAGGGTATTCTGTGGAATTAAGGGAAGGGGAAGACATTTTCAAGCACAAGAACAAAGACTGTGCACTACTATAATGTTAATTAACATGTGAAGCATCAAACTACATACCTGCCCTTCCAGAAACAATGTGCTCAAGGAAATAATGAATAAAATACTAGCTTATTTATCAAAATACTGTGCATAAAATTCACCAAGAACATGACATCTGTAAAAAGTTATCAAACATCATCTACCACAGGAAAATTAATGACCTATATCTTTTCACTGTGTCAATACTAAGCTTAGTTTATTTCTTTTGATCGCATTTAATTCTGAAAAAGAATAAGAAAGGAAAAGAGAAAACCCTTGGGAGATGATCAAATCGTTAATAAAAAGTTTGGATGCTCTGTATAATTACAACGCCTCAAGGAGTCAAAAATTCTCCACTTCTTTATTTACATGTAGAAAAAGGTCCAGTGCTTGACAGCCATTTGTCATAAATCACATTGAAATTACAGTTAATGTGAAATTTCAATTATATCAATACTATGCAGTAAACAAGGAGTAAGGCCAAATGCGATGATACTTGGCAGAGAACCATAACTATTAGTGTCCCAAATGGACCCTACACTGCTGAGTCATTAGGCTCACTGACCAGAATTTCTTAGTAACCCTGGATGATGAAACTTGTCACCTGCACTATGCAAACTCCACTTAGGATTTAGAATTAGAACTCACAAATGGATTATGTCTGCGCAAGGGGGTTTTGTAGAATATTATAAAGCTATTCTTGTATAATACCACAATTAATGTGCAAAGAAAGTAGAATGCGTCATCCATGTTACTGAATTGCTTCTTCCATGGAATAAAGTCCTTCAAAAATGGGCATTTGCTTCCTCAACTGGCACAAATTTACCCAAAATATATCGCTGTAGCAGTTAAATTAAACTCTTTCAGCTTCCCTTGGCTTACATCATTTCCAAAATAACCTCTCTAGACATTTTAACTGTAAATGTTATTTAGGCATCAGAGGAATCAGCTACAGTTTGGTCTTCAGCTGGCAGCTTAATCAGAATATGTATGTGCCACCAGGCTGCTTGTCCCCTCTCTATGCTTGACTGGAAACAGAAGGGTCTGCAACTTGACAGAAAATCTTTTTTGCTAAGTTTATTATTGACTAGAGTGGTTCCACTAGGCTTCCATCTGGATCCTGACTGCTTCCCAACACCACCCACTTCTATCTTAGTATTTGAAGTTAAATGTTAAATGAAAATGGTGGAAGAAATACCATCTCATTCCTTGAGACTATTCTACAGAGTTTATGTAGTGCCTATATTTGAATAAATACAATGTGAACAAAATTTCTCATCAACAGTTTATGACTTTGGTGTCCAACAGACTAAGATATATTTATTTGTTAAAAGATCTAAAAGTTTCAGGGAACTTTCCCCTGAACCCTATAATATGGGGTAACATTAATATTTCAGTATTAAGCACAATTGTTGGCCAAATTTTTTAATGTACCCATTTCAGGAGAAGATGGATGCTGAAATATTTCTTATAATATGAATGTTTTGTAATGAATATGGCTTGATAGAACAGTCTTTTAACTGAAGACAGTATCTCTAAAAGAGCTGTTAAATTGGCCAGCCACCAAAACAACAAGAAATACATATTTGTTTGTTGTTAGCTACATAATTGTTTAAAAGAGCAACAAGTTGTTAAAATCATTTAACAAATTTACTGCATATGCAAAATGAAACTGAAATGATCATTTATAGAGGATTTTTGGCACCAAAGTAAAATTTAATTTTTCAGAACTCTGCATTTAAATAGCCTTTTGAAAACCTATCCTTTAGTCATTGATTTAGATTTTCAATTTTTTCCATTTTGTAAAAACTTCTTGGGCTTTGCCACCTACCTCTCATATTCTACTTTTTATTCAAAACACTCTGTTTAAATTAGGAAGAATCAACAGATGATTATCTGCCCATTAAATCAAATCTCTTGGCATAGAGTAATTCTAGATTCTTGGCAGCAGGTTATTTATACAGAAAGAAGTTGGCAATAAATAATAGCCAACCATTACAGTTTCAGCGTCTGAAATATCTGTAATAACTCCTGATATGAAATATTAAGAGATTGGATGTTTGCTTTATTTATTAAAGTACCCCCTTGCTGAGGAAATAGTCTTGAAAATTGTTGTTTAATGCAGTACATTAATTAAGTTCTAAAAATCCTGTATCCTAGATTTCATGATTTACTTATTTTGGTTGTATGATTTATGTAGCAAAAAACAGTTGGACGTCTTTCCTTCTTGTTTCATCCCAACAGTGTTTTTATTGTATTCTTTTTTCACTACATAAGCCTATAAAGTAATCCCTGTTGATTTAAAAACAATGGTAGATCAATGGTTGTTCATCTAACAAAATTACTTATTTAAGGGAAAAAAATTATATTTTATTTTGTTTGGACTATTTTGTTTAATGAATATAAAAAGTTTTACTGTAAAAGTAAAGTTAATGGAGTTTTACTAGGTTTCAAAACATTTTGGAAACTCACAGGCACAGTAGCAAACCAGGCTTGATCACGTTGTGTTGGCTTGCATTGCAACCATCTCCTCTCATTAACAAGACACCTGGCTGTTCTTAAAGCATGAAACAAATAGTAGGTGTCTCAAATAACTAGAAATGAAGCAAAGTGCTTTGTCATCAAGCAGCATTGTAATGAAAGACTGGAGGAAGAAAGTTCTGTCTTTAAAATATTTACAGCAGTATGGCAGAGTAACTGTCTATCATCACTAGTACACATCAACAAAAAACATTTTGATTGAAGCATAAATTGAAAGACAGAAATAATTTACAACATATAATATGTATTCTTATCAAATATTTTAGCCTTATTCCAAAACATAAAAAAAGCTATCTTTATAGCAAGAAGAAATCCACATTTTTTCCATTTTACATGACTACATCTGGTGTTTAGAAACATTACCAAGATATCCCATAGAAATATCAAGTATTGCTGATTAAAATTGTTTAAGATTGAATATAAAAGATGGGATTACATGGGAAGAATTTGTATCTAGTTCAGTTTCTAATTAAGAGAAATTGGATAGTAGAGTTTTTCTCTAATCCTTCTTGATTGTTTGTATGATGCAAAAATAATTGCCATTTGCTAAACTGCCTTCTATGGAAAGACAGATTTCACAGCTTATCTGCCTGAAAGAGAGGAAAACATTAATACCATGGCTGTCTCTCTTTGAGCACTAATCACTTCTTTTTGATCAGAAAGTGACAGAAACATTTTAGCAAATCCATGCTTGTACTCCTAGGTAACAAAGGACTGAAGACTAAAACGACCTGAGAAAGCTGTCTTTGCCAGAGCAGAGCCAAACCAGGTACTAATTTGAGAAAATGTCATAATAAATTTTCAAAGCAATCTTTAAAATCTGAAGTTTTGAATGCCAATCTTTGAAACATTTTCAGGGAAAATGCTTTCCAGATCATGTCTCATCAAAATTTTAGAAAAACAGGGACTTAGAAAAAAATCCTCTGAAATCAAAGTTCATTTTGGTATATTCAAAGTTTTTCAGATTTTCTATTACTAAAACACACACTTTGTCTAAGGTGCATCACTTTTTTTCAAAATCACGGACACACCAAAAAAAAAGCCCCCAAAAATATTTACTCCTAATTACAATGATTGTAGATATGGTAATGTTTTGGCTTAAGAGGAAGAAACCTTTGAGATTTGTTTGAATTTCAGTCTATCTGAAGTGACTATAAGTCTGATCAAAGGAGCATAGAGGAAAAAAGGCAACACAGGAAAGTGATAGATGGGTTTTGCCCCTACATTCACAGGCACTTGCAAACAGAATTTAGAGGTTGAGGTCACAACTAATCTGAAGAAAGAACAGTGCCTATCTAGAGCAAGATCCATTTAGTATCTGAAGAGAAAGGAATTAAGAAGAGTATAATTAGAATGTTAAACTGATGTAGGTCATGTCAGCAGCAGCACAAATAGTTTGCTTAGACCTGCAGTGAGATTGATCTCACAGTAGGTATCAGATTAATTGCATATATTACTGAGGAGGCAGAACAGCAACATGCTTCAGTCTAAATATGAGACTGTTGTCATGAGCACAAGTGTATCACAAAACTTTTATGGTTGCCATAAGAAACCATCAGTCTTTCAAAAATAGAAGATGACACAAAATGAAATTATAGATTACTGGTAAAAAGTCAAAGGATTCCTGAAAAAATATATATATATTTTTTAAAACAGATTTCTCTAAATGAAAACTTGAATTTCAGTTGAGTCAACGGAGCATACAAGAAAATTCAAAAAATGGAAAAAAACCCTCCAAATAAGAAAGCTAAGAAGGAATAGTTAGGGAAAATCAACCTGTACACTCTCTGCTGAGATGCGATAAGGAGTCATCAGCTACATCACAGAACAGTTTGAGACTGGAATAGAGAAACAACAGGGAGAAATGGGAAAACAACCTAGAGATGTTCAATGTCCAGTGAGAGAACTTGCCAAATACTTGGAGGCAAGAATGATTTTGTAGTCAAGTACTGTTAAAAGAATAGTCTAACAGCATATAAAAGACATTCTAATCAACACATCTAATTTCAAAGAGCAATAAAACTCTAAAATGGCTCAAATGTAGTATGTATAAAAAAGGATAATTAACAATCAAATTGAAAGCTGCTATCTTGACAGATGATGTACACTAGGACAATGAAAATGCAGTCCACAGTTTGAATGCTGACAAAAATTTCAGATTATTGTAAGTGCAGCATTCTTTTTGGGAAGCTTCAACTGATTTAAAGTTAAAATTGGTTTAACAAAATTTTCATGCAGGTATAGAACTTTCCTTGAATGTCTCTTTCTGTCTTCAGCTCAGCTCCTACCTATATTCAAAAAAATTAATTTTCAGAAGCGACTCTACCTAAGTCTGGATTACTGAAACCAAGACATCCTCAATCTGAATTGCACTTTCTTGCTTAAAATTAGAAAATCTGTGCTTTCTGCAAGAGGGTACAAAAAGTAGTTTTTAAACCCAGAGCTTAATGCTCTCACTGACTTAACTGAAATCAGGAGCAAGTCTACTATACAGTAATAAGAAAGTGCAAGTAATTTAACATAACAGCAACACTTCCATAGAGCAAAACAGTTGGTGTTCAAGCCCCTGCATCCAGATTGTGCATATTGGGGTGGAGTGTCAAGCCAGGTTTATTCCCATGTCTTGGAACAAATGTTCCCACTGTGCATGTGCCATTCAAATAGCTTCAAAACATCCTTGTTTTGGACTTTCTGTCTCCACTGGGTTTGAAACACATTTGGTGATATCTGACAAAAAAGGTCTGGGTCTAGTTTTGAAAAGATCTGGGACTAGGTTCCTTTGAAGGCAATCAAGTTGGCATTTGCCAAAACCATTCTGCAAAGAGAATCAGGGCACCATAATGACATTCAAGGAATTAACTTCAAAAAAATAATATAACTCCATAACAAAACACCAGTGTAACCTTAGTGATATCTCTACACCAGACAAGATTCAGAATCATAGAATCATTGAACCTTTTAGGTTGGAAAAGACCCCTAAGGTCATAGAGTCCAGCCATCAGCCTAATACTCTCAAGTCCACCACTAAACCATATCCCTAAGTGCTGCATCTACACATCTTCAAAATATCTTCAGGGATGGTGACTCCACTACTTCCCTGGGCAGCCTGTTCCATGCTTGGCAAACCTTTCAAAGAAGAAATTTTTCCTAATATCCAGTCCAAACCTCCATTGGTACTACTTGAAGTTGTTTCCTCTCATCCTGTCACTGGTTACCTGGGAGAAGAGATTGACCCCCATTTCGCTACAACCTTCTTTCAGGTCCCCCCTGAACCTCCTTTTCTCCAGGCTAAACACCCCCAGCTCCCTCATCCGTGCCTCATTTACTGGGCAAGTGGGAAGGCTGAGACACTTAAGTTTATCATTGACAATAATAGTCCAGGAGGGTCAGTCTCACCTGTGCAGTCTCTGGCTAAACATAGCAACAGTGTGCAGAGCTGAAGAACGGTGTAATAAGGAAACTGGTGTGTCTGCCTCCAAAATGTGTGAAAAAATATCTGAATTATAGCTAGGCAGCTATCTCAGTACCCAACCTAAATTTCTTTAAAAGAAAATGCTTTAATAGAAGGAACATTATGATCAGGATGGGATGTCCCATAGGCCAATAAGACTCAATACTCTCAGGCATGTGGTGCGACTCTTGGGGATGGTTCTGTGCAGGGTCAGGAGTTGGACTTGTTGATCCTTGTGGGTCCCTTCCAACTCAGCATATTCTGTGACTCTGTGAAGATGAAATGACAAGACAAAATGATGACTGAGCATTATAATACTTTTAATAAGGCTTGTTTGTTTGTTCCTGAAAGTAGACAGTGAAGAAAAATCCAGCAAAATTTTCTCACTTATAGTGAGACTAAAAGTCCCATTCATTTATACTGCAAGAAAAGTAACACTATGGGGCGGGAGAAAAGAACAATTCTGGCTGGTGAAACGGTACCAAAACACAGCAGGTGAGGCAATATAGGACGGAATCTTTCAGCTGAAAGACAATTATAGCATTGACAGAGGACCCAAACCAGAGACATTAGATATACCATATTGACTACCTGAAAGCTTTTGACTAGGCATGTCAGCTGAGATCATTCAACGCATGGAGCAATAAATAGTCCCTTCTAAAAGCTGGGGAAAAAAGCTGTAATCAATGCCTAAAGATTAAAGATTTTAGTAAAAAATATCCAGAGGAGGAAAATTTCTATTCTCTCATATACCTATATAATTATAAGGCATTGAAAGAGTACAACAGCTCCAAGGCTTAATAGGCACATGCAGGTAAGCACAGCTAACAAAACTCTCTGTTACCACCAGCAAACTTCTGAGTGTTGCTGGGTGAGTTGTTCATTGTTCTAGGGTAATAATTACCTGCTGAATGATTCCAGGATAAAGCTGGAAAATATACTACCCTGGAGACAGAATAAAATGTGCAAGGATGCATTAGAAACAGCTTAAAAGGCAAGTCTTGTGGTGTTGCACAGACTATCTGTCATGGAAATCACTAGGGCTCTGTGCAAAATCGACAGCTGCAATGTAAGAAGTAAATAGAACAGAACAGAGCAGATAATTTTTTTTTTTTTAATGGCCTTAATGGTCGCAGACATGCTCTGCATTGTTAGTTATGTCACTTGATTAAATCCCATTTGCAACCATCCTGTGGCTGTGCTGCTACTGCACTTCTCCATGGCTCAGGGAGATTTCTGAGGCAGTGAAATCACTGGGACTTCTCCACCTGGCTTGAAGAGGCAGGATAATCGGCTTAACCACAGATCACTTAGAACAGAAGAGTAGAGACACATGCAATGACTACAAGCAAAAGCTACTGTATTCCTGGATCCACAGATTCAAAGTGCCTCCCAGTTTTGTGGGGGTTTGTGACACTATTGCGGACAATGATACCAGAAGGGATAAATGTAGATCCCTTTTATGCTGTATGTTTAAAATATAATTGCTAAACTCACTCTTTGCACAATACAATAACTCTGGAACTTCTGGGTCCTAATAAGTGTCAATAACTCCTGTTTTTCCACTCGGCTCTTCATTCTGCTGATGGCATGTTAAATACAAATGAGGTTTTTTCCATATTTTTGAACATTTTTCAGAAGCCTCCTGTCTATAACATTGTGTATATATTTTGATTACATATTTCTTAATGTCTATTTTGTATTAGATTTCTTCTTCTCGTATCTGATTTGCTTTATTTGTTTTACTTATTTATGATCCAATATTGGTGAAATTCTACTTTCTTTCCTGCCCGTGTAAACTGAGGGAAATTCTGAAACTTGGATTGATACTGACCCCTCTGAGAGGAAAATTTGGCCATTTCTATATAAGTTAAGTATGTTTAATTGATCCACAGCTGTAGTGTGAACACACTAGGATGAATTTTCTATACTCTTTTTGTATCTAAGCATATGGAGATAATTTAAGATTTCTTCTCAAGATGTAGACAGAATTTAAGTAACTAATTTCACTAGGTATATTCCCTTAGACATTTTTAAATACTTGGAGGCTCTTTGACAGATTTTTGACCATCAAAGACATCTAAATACTGAAACTCTGCCACTCTCACCCTAGATTCCTGCAGTGTAAGCAGAAGAGAAGGATGTTACATGGCTCAGGCTGTGTGCTGGATTTTTTCCCATTCAACCAAAAAAACTCTGCATAGAGATGTGATTCTGGCTGGACCAAACAGCAGACCTTAGCTCTTCTGCTGGGTAAGCAATGCACCCCCTGAGGAGTCTTTAAAGCAATGTCATCTCCTGCTCCACACTGCTACAGATGAAGTTTCATCTCCCTAACTGTGGGCAGGCCAAAGGCATCAGACATAATATTCAAGCCTAAAATTCTCCAGTAGACTTTGTGACATGAATTTTAATATCAGAAAGTGAAAAATGGACTTCTGTTTCATATATTGCAATGAATCGATGAACTCTCACATGTCAAATTGTCTGCTGAGACTGAGTGGCAGGAGCTGTTGTCCACAGGGGCTACATCACTGCGGAGCAGAACCATCTTACTTTTTGCTTCTGCAGACATCTCTACTTCTGACCTTCAAAGCCTCAAAATGCTACGTGGTTATAAAAGGTTCTTAAATGGTCCTTGCTCTTGCCCACATCTTCACAAAGCTTTTATTTCAGTGCTGTGATAGGATTGCAGTTTTATCAGCCCTAGCTTTATTCTAGCAGTAACTTTTAAAGAGTTATAACTAGGCCATGTTTCCCCAGCTCGTGTAATCCTCTACCACAAAAGAAGTGATATAAATGAGATACATTATTATTATATATTACCACAAGAACCAATGTTATAATTAGGTTCTGTATCCACTTTGTAATCACTATGGCTTTAATTTCCAATAAAAAGCATCAAAGTCTGAAGACAGTGACCCCACTATTGAGCAATTCCTTTTCATTTTCTTTGACAATGAATTTTCAAAGGTAAAACGGGGGCAGGGAGAAATGGTGTTTTATTCTAAAGCTTCTACATAATTATAACAATTATAGAAACCTTTCATGTGCTTGGTCAGCTTTTACTGCATACATTTAGCTGTTGGTTAGAAGTGTCTCTGAAAGTTATAATGCGTTTGGGGCACCAGAGTCTGTCCCACCATTATAAATACCAGCTAGGCAGACTAATGATTGCAGAGCATAGTGGAAAAGGTTAGTAATAAATATGGAGGATGTGAGTGCAGGTAACATAAAAGGAATGTAGATATCTACTTCAGCAAATTGCTGTGCGCTGTTTTACCTGTTTCTTTTTCTCTCCTGTTATGAGCAGTATTAAAGCAGCCCCTAAATGATGTAGTAAAGATTCAGGCTTTGTTGTACTAGATATTCAGCAACTGCAAAAGGTACTAGGTTTGCTGCCATACTGGACCCCAAAGCTCTAGACCACAGAAACTATTTAAGGGGAAAAGGCTCTTCTGCTGTAAACTACTTCTTCGTGTAGATTGAATTATGATGAAACACCTGACATTCTTATTTTTTCACTATTATAACTATATGTCCCCCATCCCAGGGTGCTTCTCAATGCAGGTATGCTAACAAGAGATGGAGAAATAGGGTCAGCTTTCTGAGTGGCAGAGAAGTGCCCAAATTTCTGTGTAAATACATTGGGCAGCCAGAGTAGGCAGGGCGGCGAGAAGCAGAGGAGATCAGATCTGCCACGGCCCACAGAGCAGAGGATTCCCAGCCCTGATACCAACAGAAATGCCAAGACTCACTGAAATCCTTCAGAGGGATTTTTTCTCAAATGAAAAATCCAATATATTTTCTTAAGGAAGGAAAGAAAAGCAGAAAGAGAGGTTTCAGCCTGCTCTCCTCCTTGGAGATGAGAGCAACTGAATGGAAAGGATTATGTGACTAAAAAAAACTGAAGCCAAAGAAATATCAGCTGGGGACTGTGAATCAGTCCAAGTTGTTCAATAAGCACCAGATTTCACCTTTCAGTTTAAAAGGCTGAGTAAGCTCTGGAGTTGCCGGATTGAGTCCTCACAGTGTTTTCAAAGCAAAAAGGTTTTTTGCTATCATTGTCAATATCATTTTGTTCTGAAATGTATTTACGAATTAGCTAAATGTCAAAATGCTACATATTGATGTTATCAAACTATTTCCACTCTTTTGAATCTCATCTCATTTTCCTTTGACTCACCTGCTTATTGATATTTTTAAGATTATGATTTTTCAGTCTTTTTGAGGTGGAATTTTTTTACTCTACACATTCTCTCAGAAAATAAAATCATTGCTGCCTAGTTCTACTCAAAGCTTTTGTTTGGTAAAAGATAACGTTTTGCAAAAAGAAATTGAAACATCATATCCTATCCAGAAAATTTTACTCATAGTTGATATTGTTTAATTCCTTCAAAAGTCTGTGATTAGCATGAAATAAAAAGGCAATATTTTGAGATCAGATGTATAATTTAGTGCTTGATACTCTAGATTGTTCTGTCCTACAAATCCTAGTTTCTTAATATTCTTAATGTTCTCTACTGATATTGTTAGCTATATATCTAGTCTTCAAGGTGGAAGCTAAGAGAGGAAGTCTTGCATGCCATTTGTGCCTACCTGTCATATGCACTGTGCCTTATTGATATTAAATCCATCCATCATAATCTTCACTTCCATTTCTCTTTTTATCTCATTCATTTTCCTCCATCATATTATAACCTCCAACTGTCTTTTCCTTCATAAGTTCCGTGACACTCAGGTATTTTGGTCTGTTTCGCTGACCTTTCATAATAACTTCTACGGTACCACTTTCCTTCATAACATTTCCTCACTCACCAAAGCTGTCTCTTGGGCTTTGTTAATTTTCTTTGCCTTAAAACTTGTCTCAGAAGCCTCCATGCGGGTGAGAACAAAAAAGAGAAAAAAAGGAAAAGGTAGGGAGCAATGAAAAAAAAAAAAGGAAAATGTGGGAAAAGTAAAAAGGAATTGGAAAAGGATAAAGAAGAAATATAGAAATATAGATTCCAAAAACTCTCTTTACATATTTTCTCCAACAGCTTCTTTTCTGCGTGCAAATCCCTCAGTTATATAATCTAATTTGCACATGAATTTGTCATTGATTATCCCCACCCTTGGCTATTTACCTTTTCCCTTTTATTTCAAATGGATAGTCTTTTCCCAAGTGTTTTCAAAGTATACAATTTTTTCCATAGGCTCAGTTTTGCAACACTTTTGACTCAAGCAAAAGCAACTCTCTGCCACTTCTGTATGGTGTTTCCCTGGGCCACCTGGGCTGCTTGGGTGTAGGGTTGCTTGTGCAGGGGCAGGGCTGCCTTGGCCCTTTTTTTAAGACCCACATCATTCAATTTAGAGGAATTTTATGGCTCTGTGAGTTCCATACTATCACTATAACCAGCATTATAATGATTAGTGGTGCATTAATCATTGTTTCCAAGGACAGCATGTATACTGACTAATTTTTGCTGTTCCATAACGTGCCAAAAATTAGAGAACAATTTAACGACAAAGGGATTAAAATGTAAAAAATAGCTAAAGATTATTTATCCCAAGAGCTTTACTTGGGTGTACAGAAAATGCTTGTAGACCTTCCCATACAACAAGGAGAAGGTCTACGGGCTTTCCCATTGTTTAGGTGTTTCTCTTACCATCCATACTTGTGACCACAGCTGGGGGAGTTGGAGGCGTGGAGAGAGCAGTGAATTGTTCTGATACACATCACATTCACAGTCAAAAACTGGATCAGAAGTGACCCCTTCAAATCCATCCAGAGGGATTCAGGATTTCCTGTAAGTCTCAAAGCTAATAAACCTGTTAAAATCTTGGGTGAATTAACATTTTATTCTCCTTTCTCATTACAAGAATATATGTGTTAATATCCATACTGTTTAAAGAGTTTTTTATCACACTGTGAATTTTTTTCCCTTTGGTAATGTTTTGGGCTTGATCCAGATGCCTTCACAACTTGGCCTTTTTTCATACAGAGAAAGATTTACTTTCCCAAACCCAGGTACTAAATCCTTAAATGATGATTTAAGTGGAAATTTACTATCATGTTAGATCGCTATTAGAAGCATCATTCTCATTCAAAGTATCCAGGAAAGTACAACTTTCGAAATGAGCCCTGCCATTGACTAGAATTATAGACCAGTTTTGTGCTGCTATTTATAGCTGTGCAGGCTGCTGAAGTCAGGCAGTTCCGTTTTATTTAATGGCTCTTTCTAAGAATTTTAGAAGTACTCACTCCTCTGTGCAAACAGTTACTATCACAAAGCAGATGATATGGGTGCATGAAAAGGCACTCCTCTGGGCTGTTTGATTATTAGATATCTTAGTGCTCATCATTTACCGGACATCAGCATCATCCTAATGCTATGCAAATCCAAGGCTTATAAAAGTATGGATCATTAGGGCTATTTTGCTGAACCTCTATGAAGATGCTCCAGGGATTCACTGAGCCTCTTATTTATCTTGTGATGTCTTAAAAGGTCGATCGGTAGCAAATTAGTGAGTGTAAATTACATTGCAGAAGCAATAATGAATGCATTCTACACTGAGACCCAGTGCAACAGAGAACATCAAGGATCTTAAGGCACAGTGGTGACACTGGCCTGGGTCTGAAAATCAAAATGCACTGATCTATAAATTTAATTGTCCCATGTGACATAAAATTTTAACAGGGGTATTTACATACCCATTACAGAAAATATTAAATATATTTTGAGCCAAAACTCCCACACACACCCCCCAAATCATTAACATTTCATTTCAAATTCATACACTGCTTTCTTCAAGCCTCAAGACTGGAGTCAAACCACTCTCCAAAGTAAGAAAAATGTTAGTTAGTCATTTGGACAAAAATATTTTATATTCATTTGTTTTCTAAGTTTTAAACTTTTTTTTCCAGTACACCCAGCCTTTCTCCAGTAATTTATTTCTCCTTTTTACGAAATTAATTCTTTTGTATATTGTAAATGTTCTGTTTAAAATCAGTATTCCTATCATCAAGTGAAAACAGTGCCACCAATAAGGTCTATAGTACCTTATATACACACATAAATTTCACAACAACACCTCATTTAAGGTTTTTTAGCAGTTGAACAGGAACCACTAAGAAGAGAGCAATCATTTCAGCTTCACACACATAGAAAAGATCACCTATTCTGATTGTAATCTAATATGCAAGACTGATATTTTTTACAAAGGAAAAAGTAGTTTACAGTGGGAAAATATTGTAAGTTAATAATAGCATATATTGTGGAGCTCAGCATATTATAAGGTGTACAGAATATTATAAGGTTACCTTTATTAAAGGAAAAATCACTTATAACAGTGTCAAGTTGTCTGGTGCTAGGAAACTACGCAAAACTGCTGCTGACTCATGCTGGTTGACAGGGAGACCAGGTGGGTCTTACCAGATTTAACTCAAGTGAGTACTTTAATTCAAGTACTCTCCCTCAAAGGCAGAGGACACACAAAATCCCAGGCCCTACAGGCAACTGGAGAGAACCAGCAAAACCAGGCTGAGAGCCAAGATGTGCCAGAACCACAGTCATGGCCTGGAGGCACATGGTGAAGTTTGCCACCCCATGTTCCCGGTGTCAGGCTGAGACTGCCCTGATTCCATGTGATTTCTGGTGGTCTTCAACTGTGAGGAAGATCAGATTGTGTTTTACCTGTCATGCAGGTCAATACCAGTGCTCTTATGTATTTTCTGCTGTTAATATGCAGACATATACTTCTATACTTCTGAATTATTTGCAGCAGAAATATGCTGATGCAATTTGTCTTCTGTTTTTAAAGCTTTCCTTTCCCTCTCTTTTATTTATGTTATAGCACCTCTGTTTCTTCCCTGTTCAGTAGACCTTGTCTGGGATGAGATTTCCCTGCAATTAGAGGGGCTGGTGGAGTAAAACACCCAGTCCTGCAGTAAAATACTGACTGAACAGCTACTCATCCAAACTAAATGTGTTTGCTAAAATCTAGACAAATGCTCCTGGCCCAGATCTGTATGAACTACTGTGCCTGTGATTTGGGAGGCCTTTTTGGTGATGTTTCTGCTGGGTAATGAAGGAGATGTATTCTTTTCAACTTTCTCCTTTTTACCTCCTTCTATCAAAGTACTTAAATTAGTTCCTGAAGTTTTCCCATCAGTGTTGCTCTCACCTCGAATTGTGTATTTTCCTTGTCCGTCTCCAGCTCATTTTTTATTATTCCTCTGATAATGAACAGAGGCTGTGATCAACAGTTTTCGATATCCAGGTCTTTCCCTTCGGTTTTTAACATTGCAATATAAGATTGGGGTCAATGGCATGGGACACTATAAATTCACAGTAAGGGACTGTCTATTTAGCTATGGACTCTTTCAGATCCAACTAAGGGAAGCAGTTGCAGAAAGTCAACCGCACAGCCAAGGTCACAGTCAAAAAAACTGGGAATTGAAAACTCGATTTTGGGATCCCAAGATAAAATCATGATCAATTTTCAGTAATGTAGTGCTTTGTAAAACCATTCCAAGGTGATTTTAGCAATCTGTTCTTGGTGGTGGTCTCCTGGAGCCTTGTGCTATCAAATATCACGATTTTGTTGCCAGTTATAAGAGGCTTCTTTTTTCTCCTAGAAACCCTCATCTTCTGAGAATGGTGATAATCTTTGATAATTTCACGCAGACATTTACAAAATAGTAGAGTTTCTTAATTCTGGTGGAAATGAGATGTTCAAAAAGCTGAACTTCAAGGAATTCAACACTGAAATAGAAAAAAGCATGTATTTATGTCAAAAGTTGTTTGGATTATTATATCATAATAATTTTAATGACCAAGATCTGTTTTCAAATGTTTAGGGTGCTAATATTGGAGTATCTTTTAAAAGCACTGAAAGCTGAGACAAACTGATCATATATCACCAAAGCCAAGCTGTTACAAACCCCCAGAAATTTTAATATGAGATGAATTGTAACCAGAAAATCACATTAGTAGTTTTTCCACACAGTGCTGGCATAGATTCACCTGGAATGTCATGTTTTAGGATCATTGTGTCAAAAAATATATGAAGAATGTTGAACGGATGTCAATTATCTGAGAGAATTGGGATTGCTTAGCTTAAAAAAACCATAAACAGCGTTTCTTTCAAGAAATCTCCAACAAGATGAAAGGATGATGATAAAAATAATCTATTTTTCATAGCTGTAGCCTGTGGGGTAAGGAGGGAATAAAGAGCAATGGAATTGGAACTGCAGCAACGTGTAGATTAAATATCAAGGAAGTTGACATTAGAAAGTCTAGTGAAATTCTTGACTAGATTGCTGTGGAAGTCATCAAAAACAAATCAGGAAATCATCACCAATGAATATGATTATCCAAACTTGAAAAATGGACCTGGATCATATGAGGTCCTTCTTATTACTATTCTGCCTTTTAATATGGCTCACCTGGAAGACTTTCAAACCAATGAAAATATGTTGAAAGAGTCAATGGAGAGGAGACATTTCAAGAGACCTTGGCCTTTTAAGAGGGAGAATCAGAATGCTTTCCATGTTCCAAGCACAGTGCTGGACAGAGCAGCATCCTCTGTGTACAGAATTACCAGTAGAAGAGTACCTTATGGGAGGATGTCAGCAGCACCCTTCATTATCCACTCCTCAATAATGCTGTAACAGGGTTTTTTTCTGTTATCTTTCCTTTCTTTCTCTCATATCCCCTGTTTGTAATCCTGTCTCTTTATTCATTATTCACTATTCCCTTTGAAATTCTTTGAAACACTGAATTTCCCAAACAAGATGCTGTTCCTTCTCCTGTGTCGATCAGAAGGCCAAAGGAACCCTGTTTTCAGACTTGTCCTGTTCTCCTTGACTTCAATAGGAGCTGTACATGCATTTGAAATGAAGCTGTCTTGTTTAAATAGCAAAAGTGTGTGCTGCTGTTTATTTGCTAAACAAAGAACCTGGAAGTGAGAAGCTGTCTGACAGCATGTCCTCTGCAAATTTATTGTAAGAGCAGATTTAAAAACTCAGCACCAGGGCCTGTCATGTACCAGGCATTTCAGCCACTGAAGGAAAGCTACCTCCTTCATACAAAAATGTTGTGTAGTGAAGAGAGTTTCAGAAAACCCACATACCATTAGTTGCACTCTTGAACATCCCTCCTTCTTAGGATGATGTAGTCTGTGCTTTATAGCAAGAGGCAAATTATAGCCTCTTTCAATGCCTGTTATGATGAAAAATCACAATGAATTTTTTAAGTTTCTGTGTAGACATGTTACATCACAGTACTTTCTGTGGAACATATTGCTATTTAATTTCTTAAGATGAAAGAAATAGGTATACAAGGCACATTTCAAATGGAATTTGAACTTGGGTATATGTGAGTTAAGAGCAATGCAATCTTCCTTCTTCAGTTCATCCATGAAAAGTTGATCCATGCTGGCCTATGAAACTCAACTCTGTCCACTTTACATGAGTACAGTCCAACATGAAAATAACTTTACTGTAATTGCTGACCCAATGTCAGTGAACACAGTGCTGCTTTTCAGTCCTGCCTTGAGTATCTTCTGAATAATTCAATTCATAAAACGTAAAACTTACAGTAAGTAATTCTGCATTACAAAGGTATTGTTAACCATTCCTTATGAGTGAAGGCTAGAGGCCTTTATTTAGGCTCTGGCTGCAATTTCACAATTTTAATTCTAATTATCTTTTTTCACTTCATTTAACACAAAACACTGGCACAAATTATATTAGCAATAAACTATTTGTGATAAATATATACCAACTTTCTCAAAAGGAATATTTTTAAATGATCCCCCTTTGGAAATGCTACTTAATAATGTAATTGTTCCGTGACTTCCTCCGGGTATCTAGTCTGCCAACAAATAAACACTGTATAGATGCTCAAGGCCACTTCTCAGCTTCTAAAACTAATAATTTTAAAAATCCAGCATGCCTCTAACCAATTTTTTCTTTTGCAATAACATTACTCAGATTCTGAAAAAAATGAAAAAGGCAAAATATTTTGGTGTTGTTTCTTTTTCCTCCAGGCTGACCAGCCCCAGCTCCCTCAGCCATTCCTTATAAGACTTGTGCTCCAGACACTTCACAAGCTTTGTTCCCCTTCTTTGGCTTGGAGCATTCAACAGGCCGCAAAACACTCCAGGGCTGGTCTCACAAACATATTTGGTGGGGTTATTTCATTTTTTAAAAAAGATGATTAAAAAATCATTGAAACAGGTAGCTGCTCAGACACTATTAACTCTGGAAGTAAATATATTTTTTAAAGTAGTGAATCTAGATATTTCCAGTACTAGGTGACAACTCATAGGGATTTTCTATTTTTAATTTAATTGACTATTTTTTATTTGGACAACTCATCTACACCAGTACTACAATAGGTACTTAAGTGTTCTCCTTGTATCTAGTGCACTATATTTGGATGAAAATGCTTCTGACCAGGGAGTGAGTCAAGGATGCCATTTTCACAGGAAAACACTGGTATCTTGATAGTCACTGATGAACAAAAATCACGACCTGTAAGCCATTGTGAATGCCAATCAACCAGAATGAGAAGAATTTTGTCATATAAAAGATTTCTCAGTGTAAGTTTCAGGTATCAACGTGGCATTTCCATTTATTCTATCAGCTTGTTTAAAAAAAAAAAAATACATTGTCATAGAATTTTTTTATGTCAAGATTCTGAAAAGACTTGAAGGCTAAGGTAAATATCCACAAATATTTAACAAATATTTAATAAGATTTCTATTAAATATGCATTCCTTCCTCAAGGGAAATTTTAAATTTCAATAAAAATAGTTAATTAAATGTTACAGTATGAATGTCGGGGTGGACAACAGGAACAACAAGAAGTGGTGTCATGAGAGAATAAGAAGCTTTATTTTCAAGCAGGCATCAACATTAATACAAAATGTCCAGTAACTCTGTCATTTGCTGATTGGATATTTATTAGGTAAAGCACACTAACACCTTTTTCATTGGTGAGTTCTGTCTGAGAAAGTTTTGCTTTTTAATGAGAGCCAGACAGATAGTAACATGGTGACTAATATAATCCACATCCTAAGCTTAACATAAACACAATTAACGCATACCTAAATATCTGTGTGTCTCTCTGCTCTCTGGGGCATGGTCTCACTCCTCTGCTAATGCAATCTCTGTTGTCATGGAAACCATCTCAGGGCTCCCTACATGCCCCTCTATTCTATCGACATGGTCTCAGGCCCTCAAACTCAATATCCTTTGCTAAGGCCTTCGTGGACCAGCTGCTTAAGCCCACAATTAAAGGCATAAATGTAAAACCAGCTGCGTTTTCAAACAAAAAGGCTTGAAAGGAGCATTGGTGCTTTCTCATGATGCTGTTCGAGGTTTATAAAATAACAGTAAAATGCAAACCTCTCAATGTGAGATTTCAAAAGTTAAATACCATTGATTTAAATTACTGTTCGGTTTTCCCAATTCTTGCTTCTCCTCTCTTAGATAGTATAATTTGGATTAGCCAAGTAGTCTAAAAGAGCATGCTTTATATATTCTTTATATTAAATAGCTCTGTGTCAGATACATATAAGTAGATACATTTTATCCCAATTAATCAAATTCATCAATAACAGTTACAAGTAACTCTATCAGTGAGGGTTAACTTTTGCATTTTTTCTCTCCCTTAACAGAGCTGGGGCTAAGCTTAGTAAACTGAATCAATCTGCACCTACCTTTACTGAAAGTTGCTCTGGACAGTTATGAAGTTTGAACTGAGGTTAAAATCCAGAAGAGGAAGCACTACTGCCAATGTACAGGTAGCAAATTCCTTTTGACTTCCTTGGACATTGAAACATCAGTATACCCTTGGTGGAAAACCTTTCCTGCTCCAAAAGGATATTGCTCTATTGAGTACTCCGTTCTGTTTTAGAATACCAATAGATGTCCTCTTTTCCTCACTGCTACTGCATCTGAACACCTGCAACATGTTCATTAAATATTCTATTATCTGAAACCTATTTGCTTTCTAATCTTTCTCCAAAGATAGACAGACATGCGATGGAATTTTATCTGCTGATTATTCAGGTTTATTCCATTGTTACATTAAGGTACTCTATATTCTAAGTGTAGAATGGAAGATCAAAGAATGGTACTTGGTAGGGTATCAAAGTTTTGTTCCTTATTCCCAGATCTGCAAGCCCCAAAGATGCATTCTCAAGCTAAGTAAAGATTTTTTTGTAGAAGAATAAGATGAGGGTTAGATTAAAATCAGCTTCTATTTTCCTTTTCTATCAGCAGAGGGAAAAGTTTCCCCAACTGGTTTCTAAATATGCACAACCACATCTCTTTACATCCCACTAAAGGAAAGCTGCCAGAAATATGAGCCCATTCTGTCCACAATTCCAGCTGTCCAAAAGCCTCAGGACTATCTCAATGCAAGAAGACAAAATATCTTATGTGAAGAGGTGAAACATATGAGCTCAGATTCCGAATGACATTGGCATAGTCTCCATACTTTTTGTCTGCCTGAGGTCTGGTCAGTCTCTAGTCCCTGGACTGAAGCACACATTGTATGACTCCACAACAAACAGCCTGAGGAAGGGTGCTGAAAATGAATATTAATTCTAGCATTTACAAGCTTTTGATTACCTTCGCTACTCAAATTATTTTTCTGTTCTTTTTTTGGGTCTCCTGATCTTGTGATTCAAAAGCCTGAAATTGTCAAACTGTTCAAATTAATAGCAGCTTTATCATCCCATTATTTCCAACATCTGGCTAGTAATGCAGAGCAATAACTATTAGGTAATAACGTCAGTTTCTGATTAGAAAAGCTAATATTGTACTAACAATAAACTTTGTTCACGCTGCAGAAAAGATGCATCTGTCAAGAGATTTGGGAAGGACTCCACAGTACCCAAAATAAACAAGCCAAAGAAAGCATTAATATTAACACGGCAAAGTTTAAAATTAAACTCAAACAAAACAGAAACCAAACAGATTATTTCACATTTCCAAATCCTTGATGGCACAGAATCATCTTTTACCACATTATCCCATGCAGTGACCAGCTCAGTGAAAATTAATGTGACTGTTTTGGGGAAAAGATTGTGTTAATCTGGAATAGGCATTCCAATTCAGTTCCATCTTAGTCCTTCAGCATGGCTTCACTGTTCTTTAATTTTTCTCTCCACTTCTGACTTCCTATGTTGAAGATATTTTCAGGTGAAAGGTGTCTGCAGAAGGAGCTTCAAGCCTGAAAGGTTTTCCAGACTTCTGAAACATCAAACTCACCCCTGTCAAATGGGCTTCTGAGGAGTGAAGGCTTTTCGTTTCTCATCCTAGATTTAGTAGGAATTATTCAATTTTATAACCAGGTTTCCTCTGCCTGCTACTGATGCTAGAAATAAAAGCAGTTTAAAATTCATGAGGGGCGTCTGACTATTTTCCATTTCTAGCTGAGTACTGCATTTTGCTCTCTTCAGTCACGCTCAGAACACCAGTGTGCAAAGAAACGCTGCTGAAATGAATCATTTATTCCAACTGTGATCACAACTGAAAGCTCCCCTAAACAGCAGAAATTCATTGCAGCAGCTCAACCAGCCTGGTGCCCCTTCAGGATCAGAGGACACAATGAGAAACAACAGGGAACTGTAACAGAGATAGGAAAACATTAGTTAAGGGTAGCAAAACAAACTCACAGGAAAGATGCTTCTGCAAAGGACTGGATGTCCCTGGATGAGCCTCCTTGAACACAGAACAGGTGAGAACATGAGGGTCCCAAGGACTGCAAAGACTGTCAAAGCTTTATTTTGAAAGTGCTGCCACTCTTGTTCAGATCCTAGAGAAGTTTTCTTCACTAGATCTTCTGGACGGATTTTTCAACCTGGAGGAGGTTCCTTTAGAAGAAATGACTGCAGTTAAATACCTAATAAAAAGATTCACAGAATGTAGTCAATCATAACTCTAATCCTGATAAATCAGACTATTAAGCCAAAGATTTGATCTCTGTAGCTGACCTGAGACCAGCAACTGTCTTGAGCTACTTAGTTATTCTACAGCTTCTGAACACCTTTCCCTCTCCAATATGTATTTCAAAGCTCTCTCCAGACCTCTTTTCCCTCTTCTTTAAATTTCAAAGTGTTGGGCTTTTTCACATAGTTTTCTTCACATTTTGGTTGAGCACTTCCAAGGACCTTGCCCTGATTCTTCTGAGTGTTTAGTGTTGTTGAGGCACATTTCAGGTCTCTGATTTCAAGTTTCTATTAGGATTATTAAGAGCTAAAAAACACAGGAAGCTTTTGAAATCCAGTTTGGAAAAAAAATACTGGTGAAGAAGGAATTTTGGCCACAATTAGGCTGCTGCTTTGAAAACACTGATAGTACTCAAGCAAGGACATGAGAGGCACTGCAGAAAATCAAGCCCTCAGATATTGCCTGGTACAATTTCTTAGACTGAAGAAGATATTTCACCTAAAAGAAACTGCTTTCAAGAGGGAAGATGAGGGAACAGCAGGAAAAAAAAAACCAACAGGAAACTCAATTAATTAAAATGGATTCAGAAAAAATAGCTATACATAACTATCTTCTTGAATGCTTTCTCCCTGGAAAAAAACATGACAAAAATGCTCGGGTTCAAATATAGAATCTCTTGAGAATGTTCAGATAAGTGATTGATTTATAATTTACTTTTAATGTGGAAAAGAGATATAAAAAGAAATAACATTATATTTAAGGCCTGAACTCACACCTGCACCTTTCTGTAGAGGGAATGAGTCAGAGTAACTGTTTCAAATTCAAATGTTAGTCGAAAAGGTTTTGAAAGAGGTGGTAAAATAAATAGTAACAAATGTGTGGGACCAGATGCTATTCATGCAACAGCTTTAAATGAAATAAAATGTAAAATACGTAGTATGTTGCCAATGTTTAAATCAGCCATAGTACCAAAGGAGTAAAAGGCAGAAAATGGGACCTAAATTTTAGAAAGGAAACTATTGGGATTCAAAAAGCTACATCCCATAAACTGGACTAGGATATAAAGCAAATTACTTGAAATTACATGAAGAATAGTTCATAGACATGTGAATAAATGTGATAAAATGAGAATTAATCCCAATGACAGATGGATGTTGTGTTTCAGTAGTGCTTGCCAGTTTACCAGTCATCAACAATGACACGGATCACTGTTCAGAAGGTACGATGGGGCACCTGAATTTCCCAATACTTTCAAAATGAACAACAAAAGCTTGCCAGGAGAAGAAGCTTCCATGGAATACAAGGCCAGGTCCCACTGTGAATTAATAACTGTGCAAGAGGTTAGAAGCAAAGGGTAGGGATAAGCAGATAGTCCTCAGCAGACTTCCAAGGGGTTTAGGTTGTTCAAACTACCCATGAATGATATGGAAAGGAAGTAAATAGTGAAGGGGTAAAGTTTTCCAACATAAAATTTTTTCTTTGTGAGTTGTTGCAGAAGGATCTCACAAGAGTATGTGACTGGCTAGTAAAATAGGAGATGACATGCAATATTAATATATGCAAATCAAGGCAGTAAAAAAAAAATAAACTTAAGAATAAATAGAAATGGATAAATGCTAAATTAGCTCCAGAAAGGACCTTGAATTCACAGGGGACAGTGCTATGAAAGTATCTTATCAGTGCTTAGGCATCAAAGCAGATGAATATTAGTGATTATGAGGAAATTAATGAGACATCATCATGATGATGTCTGTATTAAAGCTACAGGGTACCTTAACTTGCAAGAATATTAAGAGGAATTCTGGTCATCCCATCTCAATAAAGATATTACAGAATTAAAAGCAATTCAGAGAAGAATGGTGATGATTAGAGACATGGAGCAGTATCCATATGGAAGCTACACAACAAAATTAGGAGCCCCTGTCCTAGGTAAAAGTGATTGTGAGAGAAATGCAGTAAAGAGCTATAAAAGCATTAATGGAATAGAGCTGTTGAGCAGAGAAATAGCTGTTCTTTATTTCTCATACAACAGGAGCTGGAAGACATCTAATGAAACAGATTTAACACTAGACCTCCAGAGTCTTCCTGCACCAGACATCCCCCTGTGAGATACTTTGCTCCTTCAGGACCCTTGCAACAGTGAGAGTACTTAGGTTCTTACAACTGCTAATCACCTTTAAGGACTGGAATATGACTATGAACTTTATTGTTCTCATTACCAAGCACCACCAACCTAACATAGTTTTAATTAATTTTATATGTGTTTTGTATTATCTCATTTTTTTATTATTTAGGAACTTTTCAATTACAGCTAGATAAATCATTGGATACACAATACTAATTTAGAAAATTGTACAAAACATCATAACTATCCCTAATAAACCCAGTTTGCACAACAATACTCACTTAATCTTTCTCTCCTGGAAGTGCCTAAAGTATGACACACACCTGTGATAGGAAGGAAAGTTGTCAGGAGTGTCATTCGTCATTGATGTGGCACACTCAGTTTTGCAGGAGCTCTGAAGCAGAGCATCATAAATTTAAAGGGATTTTCTGTGACTAGTACCAAAGTCTGGAACCAAACACTACCACAAGTCCGGAGCTTTCTCTTTTATTAAAACAAAACAATAAATTCCATTGGTAGGAAATGTGGATTTGTATGGACACTTCTACATGTTTAATATAAAATAAAAAATTAAACAGCTTTTCTCCCTAATGGTTGATGTAGTTTACTATTTCACTCCCCATGCCCATGTTCTCCTTCACAGACTTTAAACCTCTACCAAACCATAGTCCTCTCTACTATTATAGTCAGGAAACCTTTCAGAGAAAGACCACTGTATGTAATCTGAGACATAAATCACTACGGTGGGGGAAGATGAGAGATACCCTGGGAAAGAGACAGATTTTGTGAAAAAAATCTTTTCTGTCTAAGCCCAACTTTATTATCATCATGTTCAGACATGAGGAGTGCGATTGTGAGGAAACTGAAGAAAATGAAATTGACTCATTTCTGAACAATCCTGATGGACACAAGTGGAAAATTAACCTTCCATGATAACTATATCCCTTCTAAGATTGCATAGATATCACTTACCTACATGATACTAATAATTTACAAATCTAAATGCACTTTCTGGTTTTCCAATCTTTATGATGAACAAATCCTGCAAACCCGCTTTCTTATGATCCTTGTATTCTACGTGTTCTCACTACGTGAGTCACTAGGGCTATGAGTTTCTTTTTCTCAGCAAAATGTTTTAACAGTGACATGATAACAGTTCATGTCAGGAGAAAAAGGTAAGATTAGGAAAAAAAGGACTTAAACCAGCACATAGGCTATACTCAGCTCCTTATAACCCTAATATCGTGTCTTTGGCAGACACCCTCGGTAGGCTCACACATCTCCATTTCTATGAAATGTCATCATTGTTTATTTATTTTCAATGCTATAAACATCATTGTATTTATGATTATCCCTTTATAACCTCCGAATGTTTGCTGGATGTTGACTTATACTGAGTCTTCTCATGACCACTTTTATACCCTTAGAATAAGAGTGTGGTTATTAATCCTTGTTAAACTGCAACTGGTATTATTCCTGAAAGTCAATGTATTCGATAAACTCATATATTGACAAGTCAATTAAGGTTGACATAAGTACAGTTCAATATTTTTCACTTTTGTTGTTTCAGTTTAGATGAATTTTTGAAGAATTCCCAATATTACGTGGGTAGGTCTTAGAGAGATTCTGTTACAAAAAGCCCTTTATAGGTTGGCCTGTAGAAATAACAAAAGACTGCTCACCAAAATTCAGGGAAGAAAACTTGTTTGGATAAGCAAACTGCTGCAAGTTCCAAAGACAGACTATTTTAAAGCATCAGGTTATGAGGAAACATTAAAAGACAGAATCAACTTTAACAACTGAGAATCATTTTTGTTATAGCCATAGCTCGCTATGAAATGTATTCTACATACTCACTTAAATCACAATGTTTTTTGGGGTAATTCTCAGTTATGCTAATAACATCTTTACAATGAGAAGACAAGGAAACAATAAATAGACAGACAATAGATCTGCTTCAGACATTTTCTGTGAAAAAGATGTGCAATTTATATTCAAATTAAGATATGAAGAGGAAATTTCTAAAATTAAGGTCAGTGAAAGTCAAATAACTGTTAGATATTTTCAGGCACTGTTTCAGAAGAACATGGTACTTTACTGCAAGGTTTGTGCAGATGAGTAGTTCCACTGAATTCAGCAGGAAATATCCATCTCTCATCTCTCCTTGAACACATGTGGACCTAGGCTTGTAGGTAGCTCTAATTTTATAATGGTGTATTTATTTGATTTTGTTTCATTCCCAGAGAAACAATACTTGGCTGAGGGAGTGAAATGCCTCTGGTTTATTTACTGAAATGATAGCAGTGAAAACAAAAAGAATGGGGAATAATAGGTTAATTTTTAAACCATTTTTTAATAGAATGTAGCATAAAATGAAAATATTTCCTATTTCCAATTTGCACTGGGAAAAAACAAGATTAAAATTACCTTTTGATTTTTCAACGAAAAAGCAGGTGGTCCAGCCTGCCAAATTCAAATTGGAAGGCTACATATGATGAGTCTTATGATAGCAATGTTAATATTACAAAGACATTCTTTCCTGTAAAGAATCCAGTAACAGCTGATTATGATTTTTCTGCTGAATAATGTATAGGAACCTGGGAATCTGTGCAAGGTTTGTTAGTATTTTACACATGTGAAGGAAAAATTTCTGTGATCATATGCTTTATTGTTAAGAATTTTCTGTCAAGGGTCAAAGCCAATTTTATGGTTTATCTGGGTTTTTTTCTGCAATACCACCTGCACAAACTAGATAGTCGGATTATTTCCATTTCTTTTACCTCCTTGGAGGTTTGTACAGCTCCACACTGGTAATACAAGAACCTCCTATTTTCCACCTCCTCCAGCCCTGGTATTCTGTATAGTTTATACTGTTTACAATTGATTTCCTGCTGATAAATCCCATACAACCCAGTGAGCTGCCAGTCACACTACTTTGTGGATGCCTGATGAACCTCAGCTGTTCTGTCAGGCTCAAGCAGGTGGCAGACCATAGAAGTCTTTTCCCAGAGGAAAAAAAATAGCTGTTCCCAATTCTCTTTTCTTAACTTGGTTAGAGTCTTACTGTGCATCATTCAGCAGCACTTTTTTTGCCCCTCATGTTCCAAAAATCACTCAAGAAAACCTCTCTAAGTGCAATTAATCCTGCTTACTTGGATCCAGAAGCTAAAAAACCAAAAATTTAAATATGACAGAGAAATTTAAGGTTAAGGCTGAAGAGATTAACAAGTTCCCTGGTGGAAAAAAGAGGCTTGAGAAATAACTCAGTTACTTGCTTTTGTTACTCCGGTTTTTTTCAGACATCCTGAGCAGCTTATTTTATAATTGTCTCCCTCATTTCTCATCCATGTTGCAGGGACAACTGTACCCTCTTTTGCCCATTTCTTGTCTCCTAGAGAAAATACATGATTACAATTAGAAGGTTTGTAATGTTGTAAAATAGGATTTTATCACTAGCTTTATTCAGGCCATGCAAAAATATCAATCTTTATTTATAAGGAAATTTTCTTACTGGTATAACATTATAGAGGTGAGGGGGTTTCCAAAAATATTTGGTTTTCATAGAAAACAAATGTAAGTTTTTAAAATTAGAATTTAATATACTGAAAAAAATTATGCTTTTTTTTTTATTAAAACCTCTTTATTTTTAAAAATATTTCAGTTGAAAGATTATGTTTTCACAAAGACCACGGAGTGGGAAGAAGTTCAACATTCTTATACAAATTATTAATACTGTGAGTTTGCTAAATTAATAAGTTAAAGGAAGATTGAGAAGGATGATATTACTTATATCTGAAAAAATTATTAGCAGAATCATACTCAACTAATATTCAATTGTTAATGTAAAATTAAATTATGAACATGCAGAAATTTAAGCACAAGCTTAACTGCTTTGCTAAACACTGATTCGAGTCCAAGATCAAATGACAGCAAATATTTTTCTTAATATTTTGTGCATGGAATGAGAGACACCTGAAGGTATCTGGGAGGTTGATTAGTATTTGAAATAACAATCTATTAAAATGGAAATTAAATAAATGCTACTGTCTGGAAAATAAATGAGTCTTTAGCAATTGTCATCAGACCTGGATTCCACCTTCAGCCTTGCTGAGCCCTCGTCAGCTGGATTCCAGCCCAGCTGAAGTGGGCAGGAGAGCACAGAAACTTAATGAGAATAATTGGGAATTAGTTTAGCACACTCATACAGCTGAATTATCCAAAGATTAGTTGCCTGTTTGGAGCAGACTACCCAGGGATTTATTCAGCAGAGTGTGCAGGCAGAATTCCAGCATTTTAAGCAAACAGGTATTTGCTATGGACTTAATAGAAAATAATTTGAATTGCATTCGGATCTCCTCAGAAAAGCCTCAAAGTCCAGCTCTTCCTTGGAAATCTCTCAGATCTTAGGCTGTGCAAGAAAACAAGGGACTGGTCTTAGCGTGTGAATCACAGCCTCTCTGTCCCTTTCATCTTTGCATTTAAATATCCCATGCTCTTGCTCAAAGCTTTGAGTGCAGCTCTGCAGAGACTGAAAAGTAGCAGCTTTTCAGTCTTGAAAGTTCAAAGCAAAGTGGGAGGTGTGTGCTGGGCACTGAGCTCTGGGCAAGTTTGTGTGAGGAACCCACCTACAGCTGTGTCTGGGACAAGGAAGATGTAGACACAGCCTCAAAGGGCTGTCAAGGAGTAGCACATTGGTCACACTTGTTCTTAGAGGGCACAGACCCCGCCATGCCAGCAGCACCAAGAAGTCCCAGAAAGAGCTGGCTATTCTTCCTCTCCAGGAGGCTGCAGCAATGTCTGGACAGGCAGTAGACAAAGTGACATCTTACCAAGTGCTGCAGGATGAGATTATGAGAAAGGACTTGATGCCTCTCAGGTCCCATCAGCTCAATCCATTCAAACACCACTCCAAATACAGTTGTACATGTGGTTTATGGTTTAACCCCAGCCAGTAACAGAGAACGTAGTACCACACAGCTGCTCATTCCACCCACTCAGGAGAATTGGAAAAAAGGGAAAACTCATGGTTTGAGATAAGAACAGTTCAATAATTGAAATAAAATAAAATATAGCAATAATAATAATTGTAGTGAAAAGAGGGAGAGGAATAAAACCCAAGAAAGACAAATGATGCACAATAAAATTGCTCACCATTTGCTGACTCATGCCCAGTTCATTCCAGAGCAGCAATCAGCCCCTCCCAGCCAATTCCCTCTGGTTTGTACTCCAATCATGATGTTCTATAACCTTCTGGCCAGCTTCTTGTGCACCTGCTGCTGGCAGAGCATGGGAAACTGAAAGGTCCTTGACTTAGTGTAAACACCGTTTAGCAACAACTTAAAATCAGTGTGTTATCAACATTATTCTCATAAGAAAACTAAACCACAGCACTGGACCTGTTTCTAGGAAGAAAATCTACCCCAGGTAAAACCAGGACAATGTGGTACAAGAGAACATACTGAAAACACAGGTAATAGTCCAGGGAAACAGAGTACATTCCACAGGCTAGAGTGCAGAGCTCCACTGACCTCCAATTTTTGTGCATCTATCAGCTAGTTCTTCATATGGATACTTTTGAATTGAATCTTTATATGTGCCCAAGATCTCATCCATGAGCTTGTATATGTCTGAGGAAAGAATAGCCAATTCAACCCTTGGTTCAGGTGCAGCCCTCGATTTGGGCATAGTCCTCTGCCTAAGACCAGAGTGAATATGAGGACAATAATAGTCTTTCAAAAGCCTTCAAGGGTACATGTTTCCCTTAGACAAACCTGTCTCTAATTACTGTAACAATTTTTGATAACTAATATAGACTGATTTTCTCTTAATAGTGCATCTTCCAGCATAATAAATAAGTCCAAGGGGTAAAACAAAGAGCTCTTCTGAGTCACTTGAAATACAGCATAAGCACAGGACAACATCCTGGTATTACTAAATTGCAACATTTGTGCTCATTAAGGAAAATAGTTTCCTGTTTGCTTTGAGATAACCTAATGCAGTGGAAAAGTGGATTAGAAAACAGGCCTCTGCCTGCTCTGAACTGGTGAGCTTTACCCTCAACAGCGTGGAAGTGCCAGAAAGCTGAATAATGATGAATTTTTTGACAGAGAAAAGAAAAAGCACCAAGTGCAATACACTATTATTACTACTCTTCCTGAAAAATATCACAGAAGATGAAGCGTCCAGATATTAAAGTGCAATCATGGAGCTGGGGAGATAGGAATTTATTTTTGCACAATGCCACAGATTCCTTGGGTGACCTTAGGAAAAACTTTCTATGAATAATGCTTCACAAATTATTTAAATACTTGATAATATCAACATTCTACACTTCAGAGAGCTAATTTCAGTATTCTAAAATTTCACTGTCAGCATCAAAGGTACCTGCCTCTCTTCACAAAATAACAAATTCTATAACAAAATTCTGACTTTCAGCTTTTGAATGACATCTAAAGTACCTGAAAATAAATGCTGTAAAGATTCCCCTTGGGGTTAAAAATCCGTAAGAGCATTTAGGTTGCTAGTTAATATGTTTCTAAAATGAAGTAATCATAACAGCCTACACAAAGAGATAAAGATTTAGTAATGTAAGAAAAATACTTTGAAGTTTTAATTTTACGAAAACACAAGTAGTGGAGGTTATATTCTCCACTGATACAGAATGTCACAGGCAGGTTGTCCTCAATCCACCCAAATTCTGACTTAGGTGAAGCCAACAAGTCCTTTTGAAGCCCTCCTTGAAACTTCCTTGAAATAATAAAATAATAGAAAAGGTTCTACCAAGGATGATCACAGATTAATAAAATTTAAAACAAACTGACATTAGTGAGTTTTATCCAAAGTAGATCAAACTTTTAAAGCTAAAATAAGACTTTGGCTGTGTAGCAGTTAGTAGAAACAGATTCCTTCTTGAGAAGAGTATGAGGATAGAGCCAAAGGAAAGCGATAAAGTCGTTTTTTCAGCCCCATGGGTACAATTGGGATTAACGTCTTCATCTTCTTCAAAGTGGTTGTGTTGCTTGTCATATAAATTTGCTGTATAATAACATCATATTTTGTCCACTAGAGTCTCTGGATAGGCATCAACGTGCCACTCTGGTCCTTGGTCCCCCACTCTGGTACCCAACCAGTACTCCCACCAGACAACCACCCAGTGCTGCAGGACCTGCCCCAGCTTCACACACAGAATAAATGTGCCTCCCCCAGCTGTACCAAGGGAGTGAGGTGACAGTTTGCACATGCACAGTTGTGTGTCTCAGAGACTTGCCACAAAACTTGACAGGCCTAATATGGGGAGGGCCTCCCCTGAAAGGTCTTACCTCAAATTTTTTGGGTGGTTAGGATGAAGGAAATCTTGAGCTAATATTGACAGTTCTCTTGTCTTTGTCTTGTATCTTCCTTGAAAAAAAAAAAAAAAGAGAACAATCTTTGATTCCAATATGTAATCATCTAATCATTGATAATCACTACCTTAACAGATATATTACTGTGAGCACAGCCAGAAAACCAATGTTCCTCACAAGGAGAATTACGGAGAGGTGATGAAAGCTCTGCTATTTCATAACTACTGCCAATAATAATCTAGTGAATCTAGTGAGTTTAAAGTGTCAGCTTTATTTTCTGTCACCTTGAATCCAATAAAAAGTGAAACCATCCTCTGTGGCAGGGACTTGTCTTTGTTCTTTGTCTTTGGATACAGTGATACAATAGAGCTATGAACCATGACTCAGATTTCTAAGCGCTATACGCAAAGAGGTGTTATCTGATTAGAAAGTAAAGACCAAGCACATGTCCTTAACATGAATCTGATTTTGCTCGGTTTTCACAATACATTCACAACCTGAATGAGAGAGGAAAGAATACGTAGCAGAAAAGAGATTATGACCCCTTTACCTTGAAAATATCATTTGAATTCTAAGAGCACAAAGAAAGAGAAATTAGGCCTGGGTTTTATCTTTACCTGAGCTTGATTAGGTCATAGAAAGTTCAGGTAATACTTATGCCTCTCAGCTACAATCATCACAGCAGTAGAGAAGCTAACAGAAGAGAAAGAAATGAATAGAAATTAAAACTTTTTAACGAATATTCCAGCTGCCTAGTTGCAAAGAAGAAGTTCAAAATAAAGACTCTCTAGAAGTATATTGACACATTCTGTTTTGATTAGCATCCAAATTATGTAAGTCAGCAGCATAGACAGTGAAAACTATTACCTGAAATCACTGCTCTGCCTTAAGATCTTTTGAGAGAAAAGCTTTCATTTAAAAACCATGATGACTGTGCTTTAAAGTATTTTAATTTATTATTATCATGCGTGAGACTGCATAAATAGTTTTTCCTATATTATTTCTTTCTGAAGTGACTAAGGATTTTGTGTTTTTTTTCTTATTTAATGACATTGCAAAGTAAGGTTGTCCAAATATAACAGATGTTCAAAAGCCAAAGTTGGTATTTGCCATTATTTGCAAAATTTCCTACTGGTAAGTATTAGGAGGGGACGTGTGGTGCAGGAAGGTGAAAAACCAGCAACACAGAACATTCTGGAGTGATCTCATTTTTCAGAAGTGACAGGCCATGCTAGACTCTGACTATGGTTTTTAAAGACTCCCAAACTGGAGGTCCAAAATTAAGGAGCACAAAAAACTTTAGCCCATTTTTAGTATTTTGTTTATATCTTCAAGTCTGGATTCAGGTTGTCCAGATTCCTCCATAGCCTGTTGAGCTGAAGGACATATCATTAGAGCATTTCATGCCCTATATAGAACCTTTTAATCTACACAAGCCACTGGGAGTATTCACGTTATTGGAGAGGCCACAATTGCTCATTGCTGGTCAACCAGCTGAAAATTCAGCATAAACAAAGCACAAAAGAGAATAAGACTAACAGCTCTAGTGAGCTGTCAGCTGCAGGAAAGAGGCAAAGAACTCTTGGTTTAGCAAATCACACAGAGAACTGGACATCACTGGTTTAGAAATCAAGACAAGTTTTCCCAACAGCTCTCTAAAAAGACTTTACATTTACATCTGGTTTTGATGCCTCAGAAACTGATGTCCTTCCTGACTATAAATACACTTGCACTATAAATACACTTATCTTCTCTTGTAAAATGTTTTGAAACCTTCTGATGAAAAGCACTAAATATGCAGTCTTCTATTTATGGCAAAGCTTAAGGTGAGATAATGTTCCCTGCACTGAGATTTCATGGGTCTGCAGAGAGTATTGGGCACCAATCAAAGACCTATTTACACATTAGAAAAAATCTGTCAATCCCACCTCTGCTGATCAAAGCAAACGAGTAAACCAAGTAGCAGCAATCACAGTTGGGGAAAGAAAAGACAGCAGCAAAATTGCAACAAAGCAATGACATTGATTCCAAGCTGGAGCATGGGTTCTTACCTCCTGAGGAATTCTACATGCCAAATTGTCTTCACACTATTCTTGATTTAGCTAAACCAAATGTAGACAGAAGTGACACCAGATGAGTCAGGCATACCGTCTGGACTTAAACTCTGAGTTTGGAAGTGACAAACTCACAAAAGTTTGCTTGGCTGTTTCATTTCAACAGCTAAAGCAAAAGCCAAATTTCCCTTTTAGCTTTTAGACAACTTGCAGTTGAACATATTTTAAGGTTAAGGGGTTTGCTGAAGAGGTGTGCTGCTAAGATCAAAAAGAAATTATCTAAGAACTCCAATTTTAACCCACATAAAGGCAGTGAAAAGGGCTAGCAGAGAAATGTAGAAAGGACTGTTATGGAAATTGTGTGCAGTGGTTGTTTTCCTCCATGCACTGAAAAGCGTATGCTTAGCTTTGGCCAAGTAACAGTGCATTCACTGCTAGCCACTGAAATCTTGGAGAACTGTTGTTCCCAAGTTGTAATTGCTCAGAAGGTGTCAACAAACAGAACAAGACAGGCCTCATTTATTGCAATTTTACCCTATAAATGCCTCACTCTACATTTATGTTAGGAAATAATATCTATATTAACGTAATCCAGAAATTCTCAGTTCCATGAAGCATTTTACTCATCTACACACTAATCTATGAATAAATGGGTACAAAAAAGATTTATCTAATTGGGATGTACCATTTTCTAAGGAAATTATCTGATCTCCACATTCCATTTAATGTGTTATTCTGCAAATGTAATTCTTAGTGTGAAAACAGAATGCCAGGGAATGGGTGGGAGAAAGAAAAATATGACCATGGTCACAGTAAAATGAAGTGATTAATGATCTGAGACTTAAAAAATAAAAGTAGCCAAAAGGAATATGCTGTACCATCCAAGAGACAAAAGATTGCAGTTTAAGTATCTGAATAATTACTGTGTTTGGAATGAGAATGCATAATGTTTGATAATCCTTTCTGAATAATTGTTGTGTTTCTCCCAGAATTTGTGCACGGTAATTGATTAGTTTGAAGGTTGCTATGGAAAACACGTAGCTTACACAGCTATAGTGTAGGGAGCAGATACAAACTAAAGTGAAGACTGGTGTCTGTAAAACAGTATGGGTTTTTCATATATATTATTTGAAAGCTATTAAGACAAGAAGCGAAAAAGAGACCACATAAGTAAACCACCTCAGTCTACTGATTTCAAAGGAATTGCAAAATCAGAATTTGACTTGAGGATATTTACATCAGGATTAATAGTCATTGAGTTATTAAATATGCTCTTCTCCCACCTTGATGTGCCTGCCACCTCCTTGGGAAACTGATATTCCATCTGGATTTTCTTTTTCACTGACACAAAGACAATCAGAGAGATGTCAAAACAGTCCTCCTCTCATCCTTATTATTGTTTATTATTGATGACAGGTAGATCCTTAGACAAGCTTTTTGATGCTAGGCATTGTAGAAAATGGCAACAAAAATCTGTAAGACAGCAGAGGGGTGGAGACAGTTCAAGGAAATAGTAGAATACTATCAGCTCAGTTGGGCACAATGATGAGCATGTCTGTCACATGGGCTGCCTGTCTGTAAGAACTTTAAACATCACAAGATAACATTTACTGATGACTTCAGAGAAGGTAACAATACTCTGACTGAGGGACTCAAAGGGACCCTCACCTGGATAGAGCTGTCCCTAATTGACACCACAGAGTGAAAGACAAGTCTGCCACAATTCATATAGACAAAGTCTCTTCACAAGACCTGACTTTGGTTTATGAATAAAGTGTGTTCAGTATTTGATTATTTTTCTCAGATGGTTTTTGACAATCTGGAAAGGATTTTTAAATTTTCTGGACGAGTCTCTTCTCTATCTTTTTAAACTGCCATCACTGACTTTAACCACGGATTTAGGCATATGTCATGGTTTAATCCCAGCCAGCAACACAGACCCACACTGCCATTTGCTCACTGCCTGTCCCCACCCCCACTCCACTCCAGTGGGACAGGGGAGAGACCTGGAAGAGTAAAAATGGGAAAACCCATGGTTTGAGATAAAGACAGTTTAATAGCTAAAGCAAAACCTCGTGTGCAAGTAAAGCAAAACAAGGAATTCATTACCACTTCCCACGGGCAGTCAGGTGTTCAGCCACTCACAGGACAGAAGGGCTCCATTACACATAACAGTGACTTGGGAAGACAAATGCCAGCATTCCAATGTCTGGCCCTTCCTTCTTCTTCCCCGATCTTTATATGCTGAGCATGATGCTGCATGGGACAGCATATCCCTGTGGTCTGTTGGGGTCAGCTGTCCTGGCTGTGTCCCCTCCCAATTCCTTGTGCACCACCAGACTCCTCACTGGTGGGGTGGTGCAGGAAGCAGAAAAGACTCTGTTCAAGCACTGCTCAGCAATAATGAAAACATCCCTGAATTATCAATACTTTTCCCAGCACAAATCCAAAACAGTTCCGTAGTAGTTACTATGAGGAAAATTATCTCTGTTCCAGCCAAAACCAGCACAGCATGCCAGACAATTATGTTCTGTTATAGTCTATTACTAATTTACAGAGAACACAGACTTTTCAGATGCTTCACTGCGTTATCTTATCCCGTCTGCAAGAAGCAGTAAGTTGACTCCTCTCTTTTTTCAGGAAAATACATTTTTTTAATTAATTTTATAAACAAAATCCTTAGTGGATATAAATATTTCACCTGTAACTCTCCCCTTTACTCCCTTTTTCCTGAGAAACTTGTATTGCTTATTTTTCATGAAAGGCTTGTCAAGATGAGAAACCATCACAGAAACATTTCCAACAATTGGCTCATTCATAATCTAATTGCTCTGGCAGGCAAGAAACTCTAAAAGTCCTTCGATGTGCCATGGCAGTTTTTACACGGATCTTGACAATACTTGCCAAGCAATTTTCACAGCCTTGAAGTTTCTGTCAAGAGAAAAGAGAGAGAAATGTGAAAACTGGGGACTTTGACCACATAAAATACAACTCAAAAATTTTTCTTCCTCCATGCTGAAATGCAAGCCTAACATTGTTGTGTGAAAGGCACACAAGGAGAGACATTTGCTCTTATTAGAATTTTGTCTTCTAAAAGCTTAACTAAGGTCATTGTGGGTTAAAGGTGTACAGTGAAGTACACCTTTGAAGATATTATCCCCATCACAGAGGAAAAAAAAAGGTTTTTTCTGCATCACAGGAAATTTGTATAAATTTTTATAATCTACAGGCATGTTACATTTAAGTAGCCCCTTTAAGTGGTTTTCTTTTTTCCCTCAATAGAACATTGTTGCCTACTTAAAAAAGAGCAAAAAACTACATAGAAAATGACTGTATGATCTGGGGGCTATAATACTGCTTATACCTTAAACATCTAACCTGAAATTTTCTCCTCATTGTTTAATATTTTAGGTAATAATAGAGAACCGAAGAGATACTGCTAGAAAACAGAGTATGAAGATGAATTCACTCTGCTTTTTCCCATCTCCCTTCAATTTACTTCCATATTTTAATATATTGTGCAAGCTAATATAGATTTCCAAAACCATAAGAAAAGGAAGTGTAAATAGAAATACTTACTATGTTCAGGCATGAGGCCTTCTGAAGCCCTTTTGAGAGGTCTTTGTGGGTTTGAGACACTTACGGAAAAGAAATAATACCATCTGGATTAGACAACAAAACAAGCATCAAATATACCACTTTATGAGACTGAATACTAGAATCAATAGAAATGTCAGCTATCTCACATTAACATCAGAGCAGGTAGATTTATATGCAATGTTAGACTTCATCATATTAAAAGACCTAAAGGCTTCCTGCTCCAAGACAGAAGAATTAAATCTTTCAGTGGTACTAATCACTTTGGATGCATTTTGTAGGAAAATGCAAAAATCCACGGGTTTAATATTTTCAACAGGAGATATCTCAAAAGACAATTCAGTCTCCCACCACAGATATGTCTGAACAAGTAGAATGAACTTTTCCCTGGAAGGGAAGGGCTATCTAGATATCTTATCTAGATAGGGGGTGAGCAGAAAGCTTAGGCTAGATGCTGGAATTAGGTGAAATTACTCCATCAAGATGTCTTTTTCCATGCAAACTCTCTTTCTGCTACTGTAAATGGAAAGTTCTCACAGTCTTACTAACAGATGCCTGTGCCCTCCTTCCTGGAACACTTCTTTTGCTAGTATTTATGCTGCATAGAGAAACAGTGCAATGGCTCAGGAGAAGGTTTTGGAAGTGAAGAGGTGCATCAGCATGTTATGCCTCACAAATGACTTGTGGTTTAAATGATTTAAGGATACAGAGTTGTTATTTCGTTGGATGGACAGATTTGGTCAAATGCCTTAACAGCATTCACGAACATTAATTCCAATTCCAAGTGGCTATTCAATTCCATTTTCATAGTCCTTGTTATTCAAGTTGCTGTGTGACTGTCAGAAGAAAACAGATTGCTGTTCATTTTAATCAGTCAGATCACAGTTTTATTGAACGTGCCTGTTTGATGTGATTGCATCTTGTGCAACTGAGCGAAATGAAACAAAAAGAGCAATTTTATATCACGTAGATAATAACAGATGCGCCCCTCAGAATTCATTATAGAAATCTGTTTTGCAGCCGTATGTTCCACTTCATCTGAAATCCTTTTGTTCTCATCAGCCTCTTCCTGTGTGAAACTACCACTTTGCATTTTGCAAGCATCGACTAATGGAATCTGATATTACCTTGTCCATATCCTTGGATCCTCTGCTAAATATTGAAAACTAAGAAGTCTAGTTTTCCATAACCTAATAAAACAGCCTGATAGTCACCTGATTGTAAAGCACCAGGCATATTTACCCTCTCTTTTCCTATTTACCCCTTAAATATCACTCTCTAATAACTGAAAAAAGAGAGCTTTAGCAGTAAAGAGCTTTTAAAATATTTTATTTCCTTGGCTTTTCCTTCTGTCTCAGCCTAAGCCTTCAGGGTGAGCACAGCTCTATGAAAATTCAGCACAGCCTTGGTGTCATTTTAGTTTAACTTCTGTTCCAATCTGTAGCCATCCAAATTCCCTTAGGACTTATATGTATGTGTATGAATCAAAATTACAGGTATCATATGCTGTTTCTTTTCCTCATAACCTTTCTTAAACACCTACGTGACTATGCCGACTAATATGCTTTTTATTGGCTAGATTCCTAGCTGATGTATATTCAAGTGGCTCCACAGATTTTAGTGGACTTATGCCAAATTACATTACTGCAATGGTTTGGCTGAAATCCTATCCCCTTTGACATCGTTGGCAAAGCTCCCACTATCTTCAGCAAAGAAATTACTTCAATGTATATGCTCGGCACATAGAGACCCTCCTCAGCAGAAGGTCGTGCAGTCAGAAGAATGTATGATGTCTTAGTTAGAGGTATCACATTCATCCTGTGAAGCCTGCTAGAGGTCAGCACTAAAAAATGAATTTGTTGACTAGACAAAAGAAGGAATAAAAGAAAGGCTGGACAAATGAATTAACTTTTGCAAAAACCATCCAAAGACATTTCAATGCAAATTTGGTGGTGACTCAGAGAATCTCCTTATTTTTATATGTCTTCTTTATAAAGACATTGGCTTCCTTAAATACCTCTCTTTAGGCTTTCTGTAATTAGAAGTCATCATTTTCTCTGGGTCAAGCCTGCAGGTATACACATATCATAAAATTAGTGCAAGCACTGGATCAAGCACTGGGACCCAGACATATCTCTGCACACACCCCTCACAACCCGCCCATGTAGTACCCTAACATGTTCATGGGCACCTCATGAGTTGCCATCCTTCCTTCATATTCTCTGAGACACTTCACCTGTTCTTCAAGGTCCTGTTTTTTTCCCACATCCATATGTCTACACATATCATGGCAGGTATATGTCTACACAGTATCAGGACCCTACTGAGTGATATTTCCCATCTCTCCATGTCTCCCTCTGTGACTTCTGCATGAAGTTTCCGTACCCATAAGTCTAGATCTCGGCATAGGAACTAACCTCATAATCATCATCACCTTCTATTCATGCTTCTGTGTGAATTCTTGCTAATGTCCTCTCTGTACAAGACCTTTCCTTCTCCCTAAATCCTTTCTATTTTTCTGCTTCACTGTAAGACTCATAACTTGTGAGTTATGAACTGTAAGTTCATAGTACATTAGAGGCTTGATTCTTCAGCCTGCATTCCTGTAGGATACCTGAAGCATAGACTGGTGGTGAAGGCAACTAGATAATTAAACTAGATAATTAATTCCTCTTCTATTCTTTTTTCAGTGCTGCTAAATATCTAAAGTATAATTCTGGGCCTTCAAAATCTATCACAGCTGTTTACATCTCTATGGACTAAATTTATTAAGATGATGTTGTAGCATAGGTTTAAATAGCATCTTGCACAATTTTGAGATCAGAGAAGTATTTTCATTCAGTTAAGAAAAAAGCTGTGGGGTTCTTTTTATTTGCTTAGTTTAGTTTGAGTTGGCACTTTATTGTTGATTGGATTTTTTTACTGTTTCATAGAAACACTCAAATCATATTTTTTCCTTTGTTTGAAATTTCCTCTTTCCTCAGTCTGAACAGCAAATCAAACAGTCAATCATTCAGACAAGACTAGCTAGCTCTTCTAAGCTCCATTGAAATACCAGCAATAATAATAATAATTGATTTCTAGTCTTATTTCAGCAGAGGACATCACATACTTAAGCTATTACCTTGTTAGACTAGAGGTATGCTAAATGATGAAGGGACTGTCTCTCTCATGTCTGTGTGAAGAGAGAAAGGGGATTTCTATTTCTTGTCAACCTGGAAAAGCCTGATAACAAGACGTTTTTTAATCTGAAAGCTAGGCTTTCATCAAGTGCAACTTTTGTGTCTTGAGAGACAGATGTTGAGGTTCTGAAGAGTCAGAAAAACCTTCCAGTGAAAAAAAAGGTGTAAATTACACTTGTATTTACAGTAAAGGGACAGATGCAAAATGCATACTAAAATGCTATGAATTATACTGCAGGCCTAATGCTGCTTTTTGTGTGACATTAATGCCATTGAAAACAGATTGACATAAAAGCCTAATATAAACATTACCAGCCAAGGCTGAAATACAGGCAGGAAGGTTATCATTGACAGTATGGATATAAATATATCAGTCTTATAATAGTATTATAAATAAAAAAGTTGTTAATTTAACAATGGCCATATATATATATTTAAGTAATGTTAGTGCTCATGTATTGCCAGCCTTTGTTTCAGCATTTATATGGGACCTCATAAAACAACCAAACACTTCCTGTTAACTTTTAGGGAACAATAGCAAAAACCTGACCATAAACATGATTCTGCTTCATAAATCAGGTCTGTACATGTGTAAATTGCATTGGTAATTTATAAATATAAATGCAACCAGAAATAGCCTGGCCATGCGTCAAGAGCATCAACACAATGAAAACCACGTCCTGGAAATCATATCCAGGTTCTGCAGGTATGTGATGTTAGAGCACACAAGGACAAAGAAATATTTTGTAAGTGATGCTTGCCGTGCTCAGGCCTCAAAGTTCTCAGAGAGAGTTATATTAAGGGCAGAAAGGCACTGTGACCCTCCCAGGTATCCCCTAGCCCTGTTACTTCCTTAGGGAGTAGGGAGGCCTGATACTACTGGAGTCAATGGGAACTTTTGAGACTTATTTCCATGGTACATCCATTCTACAATACATTTCTGTGAGTTCTTGCTTTTAAACATGACCAGGGACCTTGGGATTATGGAAGCATTCAATGCTTGAGGAATTGAGAGACTGAGAGTCCAAACAGACCCAGATACATTATCTGCATGGCATCATCTCTCTGATGTGCAAGAAAATTCACAAGTGCTTTCAAAACCATGCCAAAAATTGACAACTTCCTTCAGCTGTCTTTCCATGCTGTCTCACATAATGACCTTTAAAAGGGATGGGGGAACTACGTATGGACCAAAGATTTTTACTTTTATTATTTACATTTGAAAATAATTGTGCAGGGCATCAGAGCTCCTTATCACAAAAAAATGCCACTTCATTCCCAGTCCTTTTTCTGGAACCAAAAGATAGATTTCTCTCCATTAAAGCTATCCATCTGATTTTTCATACCAACTGCACAGCAGTCAAAAATGCTTGTAGCTCTGCTTGAACAGTATGGCTGACTTCTGTTTTGGAAAAAACTTCACTTACCACAGCAGAACAGCATTTTATGGCTCTGAACAGAGAATTAAATAATTGAACAAATATTATACCACTCCCATGACCGAGGTATTAATGTTGCTTTAAGGAATATGATGATTCCTGCCAAGAAATCATCTGTTAAATGAAATATGTTAGACTAAAATGAGGCTAAAGAGGAGACTGCAGATATGATAGCTCCAGATTGGAAGCTTCTTGGTACCATGGGAATGCTAATCAGTGTTGATCCTGACAACTGTAGGTGTTCAGCTCCCAACAACTAGTAACACACTCTCATACCTTTTTTTTATTTTATCTTTTCACTTTTTTCAAGGGTGAAGAGCAATCTAGAGCTACTTGCTCAGCATATTTAGAGAACAGTAAATTAAGGAGACATAACATTTTGTCTCAGAGTATTTTAAATGAGACAATGATGAATACTGGGAGAACTTGTAGCAGCTTCTACTGATCACCCATGAGAACAGTTTTTGAGACTGAAAAAAATTTTATAGGGTTTTATGCTTGTTTGATCTTTTAATTCTACTTTTACACTGCCTGGTTTTGTCAAGTGCAAGGGAGAGACATACATGTAAATATCTGGAGAAGCTCTTAAATTTTATTTCCACTTCAGTCCCCCATAGTGTGATTAGTGTGATTCTTTGGAAAAGGATCTCTGTATATGTTAAAACAGGTTTGCAAAGTCAAACCTGGACAACAAGAACCCAAGACTTTAGGCACTGAAATGTCTCACTAGAGCACAATCGAATTCTGATTGATCCTACAGGAAAACATACCCAGAAAACCCATAAGGATGTAGAAGAACTGTAGTCATTTTCATTTCCCCTTCTTTTACTCTGGATTGATGGCCCTGCAGCAAGAATATGAAATTTAGATTCCAAACTGGTAATTTTTTTGAGTATCTTGCCATAATTAAATCAAGATGATTTATTCTGGGGTCATGAGATTATTTCCATCTCTATTCTTTATGATCTTTCTGCATCTTTTTTTAATGTTATTAAAATACAGTTACCAATATTGAACTTCTGAGTAAAGTGCTCTGAGATCCTTAGATGAAATGTGCTACAAAAGAACGTTTTATTGCTGTTGCAAATGTGAGAAGACATTCAACACCTTATGCTGGGCTGAGATCTCACATAGGACTCCTCCATTTATTTGTGTCACCCACTAATGTTTACAAAAGAAAAAAAGAAGTTCCTTTCAGATTCCTCCTCTAAAGCGATTTGCATTCTTTCAGCAGAGCTATGACTAGTTACCACAAACATAAGAAAGTTTCTTCTAAACATCATTGACTGGCTATTTCCCTTTAGCATTGTTAAGAAGAGGAGTATCACAGGATGAAGTAATTTTAAAAATCCTGTCTTGTATGGAAAACTGAAACAATGATTTTTCACCTCCAGTGACAAGAAGCAGACTTCTTCTTTTGGATCAGCTCACTCAGTACCAGTACAATCAGACAGTGTTGTTATGATGTTCTTTCACAGCCATTTTGACTGTCTGTGTATGTTGAAGCTTTTTAATGCCAACATAGTTCTTTGATTAAAATCAAATGACCAGCAGAGAGGAAAAAAAACCTAAATAAGTAAACAAACAAAGAAAGAAATAAATGCAGGGCAAATAAAACTGTGGGAATATTTGCAATTTCCACCAAACTTGAGAACTGTATAAGGTACAGCTGGTAAAGAAACTTCTTGCCATCTTGTACAGTCCTAATACTGCCCATTTTCTGGTCCTGCAAACATAAATGCTCATTCTGTCTTAAGCAAGTGACTTCCAAAAGATGACCAAGCGCTCTTTAAGGAGTTTGCCACAGTTGCCAACCCTCAAGATCTGTAAACTATGGCCCAACTCTGTAAAACTTGTTCATGCAAAATTACTCTGAAAGTAACTCAGGAGGGTATTTTTCTGTGAGCAGAAGAGGTCTGAGGTAGTATCATTGATATATCATCTGCACAGTATCACATAAAGGGATGGGAGACAGTTACTGTGTTATCTTCTTCAAAGGTTTTTGCTTTCCTTCAGTTACCACTGAAGATACAGCCAGTCCTAGGAGAGGTCTGGTATTTGTGTTTTACATGCAACTTCTGTGAGCTGAAGTTGATAGGATCGAATTCCATGCAAATGAAAAAGAGGGTGTGTGGAAGAAGACTGTGAGGATGTGTTTCTACTCAAATAGCATAACATAAGTTGTGCTTACCTTTATTTATTAAATAAATAAATAAAATAAAAAGGTTATATAATAGAAAATGAAGTGTGGCAGCAAAGTGCTGCAAAATTTATGCTTGGTCAAATTACAAGACCCTCTCAAAGTACCTTTCACAAGTGGAGGATTAAAACTTAAACATGCAACCCATCAACACCCTGCAGAAACTAAAAAAAGAGCATGCAGTCTCTGAAATAAGGATGACTTAATTCTACTACATAGAGTTTCCAGCACCTTCAATACTGTTACCTTCAGAATACCAGCAAACCTGAGTGGTCATGATCATGTAATTAATTATATCTGGCAGCCCATTCCATGACTTGGACCGAAGCTTAAACCCTCAGGCACCCTGCATATAAGCTGTAAGTCTGGCAGTCTATTTGAGATGAAGAGACTGCATATAGCCAGCTGCAGTGTTATCACATCTCTGTAAAGGATTGCTCTGGTTTTCCTCAGAGATGAGCTCTGTTTCCATAGGAAAATTCTTGTAGGTGAAGAGGAAATATCACTTACGGTTATGTCCCTCCTCTAAAATATATTCATGGTTGTTACATCTTAGATTTGGTCAAATGAGATCTGATTAGCCAAACTGTAAAGGTACAGAAATTTACTGATCTTGTTTGTGTATACATGTTAAGAGGTGAAGGATAAAATCTCCTGGATCTTTAGTTTCTAACCATTCTGTAAGTCTTCTGGTCAAACAGCTGGATATCTTCAGGGAGACTGTTGGAAACCACCTAAAAAACTATCAGATACTGCAGGTTTTTTATGTTAGTATATATTACCAGCCAAGTTGAAATCACCATTTAAGCACCAGCCTATACACCCTTAATTAAAGCAAGTGAACTTAAAAAAGGGATTTGTGCAGCTTGAAAGTTTAGCAAGGATCAATGCCTAAGCTAGAGTCAAGACTAAAGCTTTAGTAAAGACCTACCTAATGAGTTGCTGTCCTCCAGATCTAAATGAATCCCATGAGAAATGCACATGAATAATAGACTCTGATGATCTCTGAGGGAGCTCCAATCTATCACAGGGTGCAAGCTCAATAAATATGTTTTTTCTGCCTGAATTTCTTTCCTTCTCCTATCCTGGTCCCTGGAGATCCATGTAAAGAAAAGGAAGAAAGATACCAACACTGTTAGGATACTGTGAAAAAACAGGCAAAGATCCAAAATGAGTTATTTCCTCATGGGCAGTGAGCAAAGATATTAAGGAGGGCAAGGAGCAGCTCCAGATAGTAAATAAAATACTAGGAGTATAATGAACACCACAGATTTTATAATCTGACCAATTTTTTCATCTACAACAGTGTGGAGGGTAGAAGGTATTTATGGAGGGTGGAAGATATTTAATGCCTTAATATAACTGCACTATTAAACCACTGATAACTGAGAATTATACCTCTGTTGGTTTTTTTCTTTTTTGCTGAGCTACAAACTAATTTAGCAGTGAATGAAACCTATTAGTGTTTGAAAGATGTAAGTTAGCATACAAAATTCTATGGAAGGTAAAGGTAGTAGAGCAGAAAAGAAAGAGCACAGCTAAACTGCAGGACCTTGTAGAATTTCTCAGTTCCCAAACCAGGATGGGAAACTTATCCATGACTAGACTTCTAGTCCTGTGTGGAGACACAGCCACATAAAAACATTTCACTTCCCCAATCCAGCATTATTTCACAGAGCAGAAACAGAAGAAATTTGATTTGTAAAGCAACCAACATGCCTATGCACAGCCCTAATGGAGAGAGTAGTTGGTTGTTAAACCATTACAGCATAATCAACCTAGTATAGACAGACCATTAAGATGGAAATGGAAGAAATTCCCAGTTTTGCACAGATGATAAGGGTGGAGTAATGTTTTTGAAATCTCACCTGTCCCTCCCAGGATAAACACAGTAGTTGCAAGATAAGGCTAAGGTCAGTGTTTATCTCGGCAGTTTACCTCATCCAGGTCTTCAGCAAGTATAAGTTTAGAGGGATATAAATCAGGTCACCTCCCTGTTCTCACATTTTTAAGTATTAAATTTCATTACATCCATTCTCCTTGATTTAATAGAAAATCCACAACCTATATTTCTTCTACTCGCAGTGCAATTCAGAAGGAGCAGGGCTGCTTGGTTTAGGTTTTTCCTTTTAACTGATAAATTACACAGGTATGAGGTATCTGGGAATGTTTTTACTATGAACATACTTGTGCCATCACCTTGGCTTCTAAGATACAAACAATGATTTGCACTGATTTGGGGTCAGACATGAGAAGAGATTATTGCATGTTAGCAGGTTCCCAGTAGCTCTTCACTTAGCCTGCACTTCCCTTCTCTAGGTCCCCTTTCACTTAAAAACAATTATATATTTGAGTATTTAATCCAAATTTTTACTAGTTTTGTGAATCTCAGAATTTGGAGAGAAGTGAAGCACACAAACACATAAGACTTTTTTGAGTTATCACAAACTTGGTACATTTTTTTGGTATGTGACTATTTACCTGTGTTTTAAGAGTTTATTAACTGAATATTACAAAGTGCTTAGCAATCCCTGGATGGGAAGTAGTTTGTACCACACTGAGGTGAAACACAAATCAGAATAAAGTACATGTATATGCCATATCTGGAGAATGGTCATCAAAGAGGGAAAATCAGATGACTCGTTTTTGTGTTTATAAAAGCCAGTAGGGAGTTCTGCACTAAAATCAGTGTCGTGCAAGGAGCTCATGCAGATGGATGGGAAAGTTAATGTGCAGATAGATGTGGATTTACAGTCCTCAAAGTATTCTGCAATAACATGCTATGAGGGTTTTCTTAGGCTACAGTGAGAATGCCTTTGTGTGCAATAGTCTAATAAACTATTTAGCACTTGTTCTCTATTAGATAGGTTTTTTTACACCAGCTGACACACCAATTTCTACACATTACCTTTTCTGTAACAATAAATCCTGTAAAAATGTCTGGATAAGCTACGCTTAGGTCTCTTTATATTCACCAAATACGTAGTCATGTTGGCAGTGCAAGTATATGAATCCAATTCCCCTCAGCCGTAAGCTGGAATGCTTCCCTCGAAGACAAGGCCAGTCCAGAAATTCAGATCTGTAGCAAATTTGACCTGGTTACCATGATGTGGTCACCATAGCACTGCACAGTCTGCAAGCATCCTGCAGTTTTCTAGGCAAAAGGTCTGCATAGTGCCAATTTAAGAACCTACAGCAGTAGCTTTTTATACATTGAGTGTCATAAGCAGCACAGCTGCCACCCAGGAGGAAAGGCAAAGCAGCCACAAGACATAATACTTTGCCCTAAGGTAAATCTGCCCCAGGAAATTTCACACTGGTTCTCTTCCACAAGGAGTTTTCCTAAGGGTAAAGGAGCTTGTGCAAAGTTATGCCAAGTCAGCTGATGCCAGCCATCTGCCTAGAGGGGTCTGCAGGGCAACCCCAATCATGCAAGTTTAATCAGCCTGAGTCCTCCAGTGGCAGCTGCAGTGCTCCAACACATTGTGCCATCCTCTGGCAGGTCAGTGTATAAAATACCACTCAGTACAGTTCAAGTCCAAGAGAAAATGAGAAATCTCCAATGCTCCTTCTTGAAAACAATGTTTTATCAGGGAAGGGGGGGGGGAAAAAAGAAGGGAGGAGGGAGGCAGAAAAAAAAGAAAATTTGGCAGCCAAAAGTACCAGGCTAGTGGAGACACACTGTCTGCACAGCAGCTTCTCCTGGTAACAGATCTTAAAAGCTTCAACAGTGATCTGTTATTCTTACAAGACACAACAGAGCTCCCAACAGGCAGAGAACAGCAGAATTAATGGATTGGAAAGTGAGAGTCTAATGTATGAGCTTTCAAAAGTCTCTCCAGACCAGCAGCCTCATTGTGCATATCCCGTAAGTTACTGCTATTGGGTTTTGGGTGTCCGTGATACTGTCAGTAGAAAAAAAGCACAAAGGTCAATATGGCTGCAAACTCTCTCAGAGCATCTCAGTAATACTTCTATGGAAATCCTTTAATTCCAAGAGAAACAAATATTATTTACACATCAAGGGGCTTAAAAAAATACCCAAGTAAGCAAAAGTCAGCCCAGTTCAACTACTTTACAGTTAAATCATTTTTTATTGAATTCAAGTTTCATGGATCATTAGAGAGCTAGAGGTAGAATTCCAAGAGCTGTTTTGACCTAATGAGTCTTCAGCAAACTGTTTTCTTAAGGATCCCATGCCTTCTTTCTGGATTCTGAAAAGAAATTATGCAAGTTCTCTTTATTTTTTCTTAAAAAAAAAAAAAAAGCTTTTAAATTGAATGTAATTTATATCCAGTGTAACAAGCTGTTGGTAGGGTGTATTTCCTTAATCTTTTTTTCCTATGAATATAAATGTCCCAATAGCATAGAAAAGGTACTGACACCTGCATTTACTTCCTTATGACAAAATTATGCACTTTTCTTTTTGTAAGATGAAAATCTACTGAAGCTTTAACCCTTCTGATTTCACAGCCTTATGCTGCTTTGCATCCTCAAAAACCTACAGTTATAAAACAGTGCAACCATTACTCTTAATGTGCTAATTGATATTGGAAAACAAGAGAGAGAAGTTTAATCTATCAAGAACCTTATAGCTGATACAAATTAGCCTTCAAAGGAAAATATTTATTTAAAAAAAAATCACTTTAACAGGCAAGTGAAGAGTGAGTTGAAAGTTAATATGTTCCATACCAGAGCAGAAACATTTGACATCAAGTTCATCAAAATCCCCTCTATCATTATGGCCAGGGCATGCCAATATCTCAGCCAACAGCACAAGAAGGACTAATAGGACTGGCAGCATGTCCAGCCACCCATGACCACCCAGCTCAGATGCCTGAACACTTCTTTACAGCTGGGTACACTGGAGGTAGTGTGTGATGCACAGCCAGGATGGGTTTACAGTGAGATATCTTAATTCCTCTGCTGTTGCATCTAATACATCCCCAAACAGCCTGCCCCTGTATCAGGCAGTCACACTGAGAATAAAAAAAAAAAAAACCAGACTAAACAGAGAGCTCCTTCATCAAATGAAAATTGCCTCATGAGGAAGTGACCATTAGCAGTTGTCTCAGACTTATAATTGCAGGTCTTACTTTCTAATATCCACACACAAAATTTGAAAAAAAAAAATACCTTTTACTTGAGTGAAGTGAAATTTTTAGGACCAGCTTAAAAAAGTGATGGGGTGAAATTTGCTTGCCTCAGAAAATGGAACAAGCAGCACAGCAAGAGACACAGCAATTTGTGTTACAGTTCATCTACTGTTAATCCAGGCATTTGGTCTGAAAAGCCAATTGGTCTTTGTAGCTCTGATTGTTGTACAGCTAGAGCTGGCAAAAATGTTCTTGTAACTAGCCCAACATTGAGGATTTCAGAGAAGCAGAAATCATTTGTCTGGAGAATGAAATTTGGTGATCACTTTGAGCCAGGAAATCAGGAGGAAGACATTTCTGAAATAAGCCTCAATTTACTCTGCACTGAAAGGCCAGAGGCACTCCTGCACACACGGACCAAGCTGGCACTTGGTGTAGTCCCCATCACAGAGACTTCTCTCAGCTGCCTCTCATGAAGTCCTCTGGTGGCACCTGCTTCCATGGGAGGTGAAGGAGGTTTGCCCACATTGGTCAGCTGTGCTTCACGGGCTCTACTCAGCACTCCATGTGTTGAGCTCCTGCCCTGCAGCTCTAAGAGTGGCTCTGGCCATGTGGCCAACACCCACTTGCTCTTTCAGTAATTCCTTCTCCCAGAATTTCACAGCACTTAAATTCCTTCTTCTCCACCGCAAAACCCTGTCCTTTACTCCAGGCGCTGTTCACGCCTAACCACAGGGCAGCAAGTTTCAGTAAGCAAAAGCAGACACAAGTATCAAACAAATATTTTTGTATTTCTGCAGCACAGAACATACTGAAACACCTAGAAAAGAAGGGTTTGGGCCTTCCTCCCCTTCCTGAGCCCCCTTTCTCCATCATAGACATCAAACTAGAATCTGAAACTCAGGACAAGTTGCTAGAGATGATAAAGATGAACAGAGAGAACAAACCAGCACTCACTGGTGGTTTTGGAGAGATGGACATTGGAGGGCTTCATAGAGGCTCCTGCTCCTCATGAGGAGTAAGGAGAAGAGCTGGGTGACATTTTAGGACCTTGGAGACCGGTGACTCAGGGTAAGGTGTGGGAGCAGCTTGCAGCTGTGCCCATATGAGAGCAATGAGGAGAGCATGAGGCAAACAAGGGGCAAGCAGAGTCTTCCTAGTGGCATAATATTGTCTGGGGTTTTCTTTTGGCTGGAATTTAACATCAGGAACAGAAGGTTGGGCCTCTCAGAGGGCCGTCAGCAAACATCTGCACTATAGTGCTATGGTGTTGGCAGCCACAAGGCCATGGGAGATGGGCAGAGGGGGGGAAGCAGTGGTCTGGGACGCATATCACCGACATCAGCCGAGACAACAAGTGGGCTGCCCTTCCTGCCTTGTTAGACAGAAAAGAGCAGCTGTGCAACTGTGCATCAAGGATTTCTGAGCATCTGACCAGGGCCCGAGGGCAGCAGTGTAGAGAGGCTTCATACAGAGAGCACAGCTCAGGCTCAGTCCTCACTCCACTACAGCTGTCCACCAAGGGGTGTGGAAGAGTTTGTCTGAGCAAGAACTAAGTTAAGAACCTTAAGATTTGTCATGTTAAATTTCAGCCTTTTGAAGTAGTTCACAGCTGTCAGTGTGTTATTTTGGATTTGAGCTTCCTGAGGAATTGGACAAAACCCCTAAGAACCCTTTGTGAAACTGCTCAGCCCAAGGAGTTGTAATTCCTTTGCATTTTGCACTGTGGAAAGCTTGCTGAAACTGCTTAACTACAGAAGGTTGATTGCTGCATATCTTGAATTTCAGACAAATCACAAGATGTTAAAATTGGGACTCAGTGTGATAATGATGACTCTGCCCACTTGGTTCACTGTAGGCTTCAAGTACAGTAGTTATTCTCTCAGTATTAAAAGAAAAGAAGATTTCTCCCCCGCTACTTCCCAGAAAGCAGGGCAATGAAACCTAACCAGCTTGAAACCATTCAGACTAAAATGCAAAATGATGATTTTGGCAGGGAGTGGGTATGTACAGTGGATAAAGCACAGGAAATTAAGAGCCAGGTGGAGAAATACACATTAACTGAAAGCCACAGTAAAGCACCTTGCTATGTAGCATATTTAGAAAAATATAAGCAGTTTAAAATTAAGGACAAAGGTTTTTTTATTAGTAGTATTTCATACATATATATATGTGTGTGTGTGTGTGCATGTGAATAACTAGCAGTAATGAAAGGGGTAGGTAAATTACTTCAGTCAGAAGAATGAGGAAAAGAGAAAAAAGCATTTAAAATACAGTCAGAGCATATAATTAGTCAGAACTACTCTGATTAATAATTATTGTTATTGTAGTTATTATTGATAAATGTTAGCAGTAGACTTCAATGGCAGAGCTACTAAGAATTCCGATTAACTGAAATGCATCTAATTTGCCTGCATGTAGCTATAGCCATTTTTATTAACCAATATTTCTTTTTTAATACTGCTGGTTAACATTGTTCTCTTGCTCCACATAATATGCACAGTTCCTGTTCTACTTAAAAATGCTGAAGGACCATGAATCTATTCTTGCCTCTGCCCCAGGCTTCACTGTTGTCTTCAGTGAACTTAATTCTCTCTCAGTCCGTATCTTTGCCTGTGACACAGGGTAACCAGCCCTCCTGAATTCATAGGGGGCAATCCTTATTGCTGCCTGTGGTAGAAGAAAGGGGAATGTATTGCTGGAAACCCCTCAGAAAGCACCCCTGATTAATTAAAGGAAAGGACAACACAACGAGATTGAAGTGGGGTCATGAGCGCAGACCTAGGGATGATGGATATTATTTAGGCAATTTTTGGCAGGTTTCAGTCTTGCAAAAGGATGCTCAGTGAAGAGGTAATTAGCTTTCCAAAAGGAAAGAGAATAAACCTTGAGTAAGAGGTAGGAGATATGTCCAATAGTGCCTCCTTACCAGTTAGCACTACAACAGAAGACCTGCCCCAGACAGAGGATTTTCATCTTCCTACCAGACTGCAGATATCCCTTGCCCTGTTTTGAGAGCAAAGCATGAACATGCCTTCAGAAATGATCCTCTCTAATTTGCAGTATATCTCTACCATGGGACAAAGGGCAGAGTTGGAGAGTTAAATATTTTTATGTCCTTTGCCCATTTCCTTTCTGTATGCAGTACCAGTCTAAATGTAGATTGGGCTCACAGCAACTGCACTGTGATGCCAGGATCACAATCCCTTTAGCTGGGTAACTCAAAAAAGCACAGTTCATGTGGTCAGCATGTTCTACACTAGGATGTATATGAGCTTTCTTGTTTGATTACACTGAGGCTTGGTCAAATTTGAGTGTAGCCTTTATGACAATAACAGATCAGCCCGGGCTTGAGCAGCAGCTGAGAACTGGGCTGTCTCGAGGGTGTAGACAGGTCTCCCCCAAGTTCTGCCTGTGCTCGAGCCACTGAGGGCTCTGGATTTGTCTGTAACATTAAACACAGGAGTTATTCCTACAGCCAGCACTTTCTTCAAGTAAAGACTTCAGACTGTCCAAAGTTTAATTTAAGCGTGAATTTTTTGTAAGTAAATAACAAATGGAATCTACTTCCCCCGTTAACTGAGAAATCAATATGTAAGATAAGTTGAAAAGGTATTTTCAGATGACCAGTTATTCTCAGTGCTGTGAGTCTGCATGGATTGTATATTATCTTGGCCAGATACAACATTTTCCTATATGCTATAGTTTAATCAACTCTGAGGTGTGAAATGAAAAAAGACAAAACCTATCACACTTCCCTCAAACTTTAACAAATCTGTTTTCATCCTTGGAGAGCAAAAAAAACTTTTTTTTTTTAAAAGGAAGCATTTCTAGGTCAGAACCACTTCTGTTTCTAATTACCTGTTTTGCCATGTTCTTAAGCTGCAGATGAAGAAGCAAAGTGGTACCTAGTAACTAATATTCCTTCATTATCCACATGCAAAAGTATATTATTTCATATCATTTCTCTGGATATTTATGTCCATTTTGTTTCTACTTTCAGATAAGTGTAAATGTATTAAGTTAAAATGAAGACATTTTCATTTTACCTTTATGCCAACATCCAAGTTGTAAAAGAATCCTATTTTCTGTCCATGGTGGTTTGCTTTTAGAATTGATTTCTTTTTGGTTTTTCTATAGAGAACATAAACCTTCCCCTAAACTGAAAATCAGTTAAGTAGACTTTGAGCTATTTGTGCTTAAAGTTCTTTTTTCACTGCTATGCTAAGGAGCCTTCCTCCTGCTTCAGTCAAACGTAAGTTTACTCCCAGTGTAGTTATTTCGAATTGCCTGATGTTAAAATTTATGATACCAAAAAAACAACAAATCCCTTGTCGGTCTCTACTTGTCACCTAAACAGACTTTCATCTGCTGTCAGTGAAGTCAAACAAGCAAAACACTTTTCCTGTAGAGCCTACAGCTATTACAGACAATTCAATTTAGAATCTCCATTACTATCTCATCTAACTAATTCTTGAATGTGTATAGTGATGGTGTCTTGACCACATCCCTTGGAATTGAGTCCAGCTACACAATCCTTTCTTCTAAGAACCTTATTCTTATTCTCTATTGAAAGTTCTGATCTAATTTTCTCTACTTGATCTAATTTCCTTCTGCATGTAGAATTATCATCCAGAGAAAATACATATTTTCATATCCAAAGAGGAGATGACATACTCTAACAATTGACCTTATTGTGTGCAGTTCTTAGTAATGTATTTAAAATATAAATTCTTTGTATTTTAGAACACATGTGAGATTTTGGTTGTCCCATTCCCATACCAAATTTCATAACCCATTCTCTGGTTTCTACCATCAACTGCTGTATGGCAGGAAGATAAATAGATTCAAGAGAGCAAATCTCAAACATCACCCATTCTTCATATAAACCTAAAGTGTGCTTTTTCTTCAATGGTGGAAAGCTAACAGCCTATTTATCTTTGAAGACAATCCTATTATTTATATAGTATTTATCAAGTCTTCACCCTATTTTGAAATACAAGGATATTTAACTCTTCACAATGCTTGAAGTATACAAGGGAAAATTATTACAAAGGCAACTTCAACACATAAAAACCAACCTTTGCGATCATTTTCTTCTTAGAATAAATACATTCAATAAGTATCCATCACACAATATTGTCTAATTTTGTTTTGGTTGGATTGATTTAGAGAACAAGAGGAGGAGCAGCTGGGTAAGTTTTAGATTCTCCCTCCAAAAGAGAAAGCAATTGAATCTGGAACTTTTGCTCAAAGGTCTGTGTCTATCAATCATCTGTTCCTATTTCTCACTGCCTAACTGTGCAATGACTGCCCAATTAGTGGAGGCCTAACAGCTTCTGAGCAAGAAACCATGATTAGTATAGGACCATGGTTTTACCTCTACTCCTCTGTGACCCCTACCCTAATAATCAATAAATTGCAAACCACTAAAAGTATCACACATGAGTCTTGGCAGGACACATAATTTATGTTATGTAGTAGACTCTCATCTTCTGTGTTGAAATATCATTCTTCACCCATACCACTTATAAACATCTCTATGTCATGGCTGGTCTCTCCACCTATGCAACCAAATTTTACCCACTGAGCACAAAAAGTCAGGTCTCCAGCTGTGGCGGAAGAAAAGCCACAGTACCAGACCACAAATAGAAGTGATACACTGGTAGAAGAGGGCAACAAAAGAGGCAAAGAAACTTGTATTACAGTGTATAAAAGCAAATTGGCATCAGATGGACCAGTCTAGTTCATTCATGCCAGATGATGGCTGTTCCAACAGAGATCTACATCAAAGGTTGCAATTAGCCAAGCTAGCCATGTTGCTTCTTCTCATAAACTTGTAGTAATATCAGCTGACTTGGAGCTTTAAAGACAAATCCTGGTTCATTCTATTCTTTGGAAACAAGACCAAAAAAAAGAAAGGGGGAAAAAATGAAAGAGTGATAATGAACTTCAGTCTAGACTTTTGCAGACAAGTCTCTCATCCCACAGTGAAAGAATTTAGGAAAGTATAAGAGAGAAATAAGGGCCCAAATCACCTTAGCTATAATAATCTGTATATGTTAATCAGAAGAATGAAACAAGGGCAACCATAGCTGCTACAGCTACCAACTAAACTTGGTTACTGTGCTATAATGTCACCTGGAACAAGTTGTTTATTTCAGGGCTACAGCCAGGGCTAACACTGGGGAACTAATCAAGGACTTCTAAACCTAACTGCCTATCTCCATGGATACATAAATATCTATAAATATGATAGTACTCAACCCAGTACCTCCGTGAATTGCAGGATATCATCTATTATACCCTGACCAATAATGGTTCACACAGGATTATGGGGAGTTATTGCCAGTACATTGCTCTCTGGTCTAGTTTACCCAGAATTGTTATAACAAGGTAAGCAGAATTTAGGAGATCTGGATCCTCACTGTTTTGCATTCCTACTGCATTTTTTATTCAAAGAACTCAAAGTGTACATTGCTTAAGTCATTCAACCTTACATTGCCCCAGAGATGCAGGTAAGCAAGTTTAGGTAAATTTTACAGGTGGAAAAACAAAATCTAATATTTTTTCCAAAGAAGTTAATTACAGTCTTTTCTAAGTAAAATCTGGCTCAGAGTGGTATAGGAGATGGATCCTACACATTCATTGACTTTGGGAGAGTCTGTACAATTTACACCAGCTGCAGATATAACCCTCTAAATCCTTACCACTAATTGTCAAAAACCATGAAAAAACCTCTTCCTAACAAGCAAAAAAGTGGAAAGTCTAAGAAGCCATTTTCTATGCCTGTGTTAGATGAAAGTGTTGGTGGAATCATCTTGTTTCTGTAGACTCATACTTCGGAGCAAAATGGTCAGAGAAGTATTTAATTTCTCACTTTTTTTCTCTTGCCAAAAGCAAACGCATCATAAGCGTACCTGAGTTTCCTGCCAATGACTAAATTTGTCTTTTTTATTGTGCAGCTGAGATACGGTGTGACGTATTCTACTACAGAAGCAAGTGAGGTACCAGCATTTTTTTCTTTGTTCTCCTCCAAATAACTGATCTATGGTACAAACACCCATGTCACAGGAATGAAAGAAACACATGGTATTGCTTTACCCTTTAAATGTATTGTGCCTGCACAGGTTAAAGGAGCCAAATGAGAAAGACAGGGAGCTGTTTCATGTAATGAAAGATCCTGATAAATATATTAGGCAAAAATATCTTTTGAATGTATCCCATCTGGTTCTCTAAGATAATATTGTAACCTGTAGAGCTGAGGGGCCCTGTCAGTCAGAAAGATACTAGTACATAGACCAAAATAGTAAGGCCCATTTCCTTCAGTAATAAAAAAGAAAAACAAGTTTCACCTTTTCTGAGTACTTGGGTACTTCAGCATGTTTTATATTGGGGGATCCTTTGCAACATGTCATTGTGTTGAACAGAAAATTGAGGAGCTGTCATTTTCATCACAAATGCATCATTTTGCTGGAGGAAAAAGAGAACCTGGATGTAGCATTATGCAGCAGCTTTCTTGTGTATTAGTGTCTAACCTGACAAACCCTTAGTGGCTTACAAAACTTTAAAGATGACAGTTCAGGAAAATGACCCCTGCCAGGTACACTATATTGAGAAAAATTTTTGAGAACATTTGGTTTTATAAGCCAGGAATATCTACTAAGGCTGTCTGTGAAAGTGAACCGATGTCTTGCTATGTTTTAATTTTATTACCCCCTTTTCGGTCATCCCTCTCCTATTTCAGCCAGAACATGTAGACCAGGAGAGGTGGCAATAAGTTGAAAAATGGGATAGTACTGTCAAGCATCATCAGATGACCTTCAACATACCTTCCTGCTTTTCAATATACAGTGCTACACTGGAAGAAAAATCTGCTTTTGCCTTCTCTTTGTCCAGTGGGTTTCATCTTCTCTTTTAAGTGGGGAACTTGGACAGACTGATTTATCCATCTCCACACTGAGTTATTATATTCCATTTTTCCTGGACCTGGATAAAATTTGGATTTTAATATGGCATAAGCAGCTAGTGGCTTGTGAAGAGTTAAATACTTTTCAAACCCTTAGGTAATGTGTGACTAGACAAACATCTCATGTTTGTTGAAGTGAAACATTATTCTGCAACTTCTCAAAGTCATGGGTGATTTTCTACACTGTCAATCTAAGCCAGGCTTTAATATGATAAAGAGCTCTGAAACTGCACTCCTATCACAGGTTGAACACACTATCAAAATCATTTTGATCCACTTCTCCTATCTCATAAACAGCTGGCATTTGGCATGGCTGAGTGGATGGAGACATTTCTGAACTGACTTTAATGACCTCGTAGTACATCTGCAATAGATGAAACTTAGCAGTTAATCATGATTGAAGCTGGCACCTGAAACAAAATTCTCACCTCAGCTTTATGTTATGGTTGCAGCAATACCTTCTAGAGATATAATTTGGAAGCATTTCTGCTATAATCTCAAAGGAGTACTGGCACTATAAAATAATTGCTTTGGATAAATGGATTTACAAATAGTCTGCGCTGTATGTGGGTAGTTCAGGTTCCCTGTTCTTATTTGTGTTTTCCTGGGAAGCTCAACTTAAAGCTTTACAGGTGGCCTTTTTTTTTTTTTTTCCCTGAAAGAGGGACTATTTGTTCCTCAGACTCTTTCAAAGCCACAGACTGACTAATACCCAGGACTTTTTGGACTATTTCAGCAGCATAATTCACTGTTCCCCCTGGTACTGCCATCCCACGAGCTCAAGTTCCCAATTTAGGCTCACTTACTGAGTCTCCTGGACAAGCATTGGGGCTGCATGAGGTAACTCTCAGCAGCTGTCACTTATTCTGTCTTTTGACCTGAAAGGTAGTGATTTTTCTAGGTAATTATTTTTCTAAATACATTTCTTTTTGCAAACAGATTTAAGAATATTTCTTCAAACTATATTATTTTTGATAACATCTATGCCAAATTCAAAGCATAGCCAGTACAATACATATATACATATTTTCAGAGATTAGGTTTCATAGTTGCTTTATCTGATTAAACCTGTCATATTAGGAGGTCTTTCAAACATTTCCCATGTGCAGTGGTCCATCTTCAACTTAGGAAGCAATAGTCTATCCTTATTGCTGTGATAACTCTATTAATATAAACTCTACATTGCACAAACTGAGGAACACTTTATAAATGTTCATATTACAGACATAAAGTCACTTTGTGGTTGTTGGACAAGTCTCTGTCATTTACCATCATCATTTACCACTTTCCAGAAATTTGTTCAGGAATATCCTTTGCAATTTTAAGACTTGTGATTATCATTATCTCATTTTAGATAACTCAACTTGTGAATTCGTTTTGGCTCCTTTACAGCCATTTTGAAATATCAGGATCATACTCTGCCTATAAAGAAACCTCCTCACTTAAACATATTTTCAACTTATTCACTATGCTGGATGCACATTGCATGTTTTTGGGAAAAGAATGTATGTTGTCTTCATAGTAATTTTAGCTTCATCATATTTTTTTTTCCGAAAATGTGATATACCCTCAAAGTAGTTTGTGACATTTTGAAAAATACCAACCATTTCGTGATGGCATTAAAAAATATTTCTCTCCTTCAAAAATGCAAAAATGAACCACAAAAACTAGCTGAGGAATGGAAAAACCTTCACAGTAAAAAGAAGTTTAAAACTTCAATCTAATTATTTAAGCAAAGGGGAGAAGGTAACTTGATAAACTGTGCTTTCACTGTCAGAAAATACTGGATACCTAAAAGGCTTTTATGTTAATGGAGGAATACATAAGACAAACTCATAGCTGGAAAAAGAAATGAGAGAAATTCATATGGAGAGAGGTACATTTTTAATAGTAAGACCAAATAACTTTCATAAGGACCAAGGTATTTGCCTCCCAATATCTCCACATCAGACCTGTGTGCCTTAGTGGTTTGTAGGTTTGGTTTACTTTTGATATCTACAAAGTATGCTTCAATCACATGTTATTGAGCTCAACACAGATGCCCCCAAATCAAAGCTAACAGCCTGTGATACATCCACCCAAATGACCACATTTTCTCTTTTTTGTTTACATTCAGTGAACAGATGACAATTTGACTTGAGTATTTTTCTTTTAGGGAATTTAGAACTACACAAAAGCATCATAAACGTAATCAAGTACCTAAACCTGGAACAAGTTGTAGAAACAAAGTCTGGCATCAGTAAATTCAGACCAATGGAGCAAGATAAGCAGGAGGAATGGCTTTGTCATCCAGAAGTACAAATGGGAAAGGCTTTAACCTGCATTGCCAAGATCAAAGGATTAATAAGTCTCTGACAGTATTTGGTTCTCATGGCAGATGATGGCAGAACCTGATGGATGCTATGCCCAAGAGCATTTGGTCTTAAAGCTGTGGTTTCTTCCTTCAAAATTAAACCATATATCTGTGATTTTTTTTCTATCTGTCATGCAAACGTTCATTTATAAAAAGGAGGTAAAACAAAGGGAATAAAAGAGGTTGCATGCCTTGTTGCTGGGCAGTCTGAAACAGAGCCCTGGGCACTCTGAATCTTTGCAGAATCATCAGGAATGTGGCAGAAGGACAAAACAGAACAATCAGTATCTGAACTGTTGATTACACTGGCGACAATTGCTTTTATATTTCATTGATATAATGGTTTGCATTTACCTCTCAGTTAGACACTCACAAAAACAATTACAATTAGGCTTAGAATACAGATTGTTTCGCCATTAGATGGAAATGAGACTGGAGTCAGATATTGCTCATGTCATGCTTTCTGGGAGGTCTTGTTTTCTCCATTCCCCTTGTGGAAAACATATATGTATTTGGAATTCAAGTGCAGGGAGAGGCAAGAAAGGAAGTAAAATTCTGGGTATCAGCCTCAGAAAAGTATCAGGCAGTGGAGCAAAAGCCAGATCTCCCTACAAACAAAGGACTAAACACTTCAGAGCAAAAGTAGAGAGGATAATGACCTTGTGAAAGGAAAAAAAAAAAAAACTTTTGGGCTGCAGAAACAGCAAAAGAATGGGCAACAACCTGCACAAGTTTCCTATGGAAAAAACACTCCCTAATCAAAGCAGAAAAAAAACCATAAAGTGTGTTTCAAAGGAGACCTTCAACACCATCTCAGCTGCCAAAAGCTAACAATAGTTTATCTGCAAGGCAATAAAACAAAGGGACGCTTCCCTCTCTAGTGTTAGATGATTGGAGAAGTTACCAACCTGCTTCTGTTATCAGTCGCTCAATTTGTGAAAGTGACAGCAGAGATCTGTGTGGTGGATGGAAAGTTTCTTGACTGACGGATGGCAGCTTTGTGTCTTTATTCAGCTTGCTTTAAAAATACATGTGCATATATATACATATACTTACATGTGTGTGTGTATATATATATGCACATATATATATCTATGCGTGTGTGTACGTGTGATGAGTAACAAGATCCAGTTAAAGAACATAACCAGCTGACAAATCAGATACTCATAAATAGCTTGTTTTGGTACAAAGTTTGTCTGTTCAGAAATATTCACATGAATTTGAAACACGTGGTTTGAAGTGTCTGTCAGAGTTTTCCTGTATGACCCTGGGTAAAATTCCAAGAGAATCAGGGGCCTAAACCAGGCCTCTAGTGGCATTTGAGATGCCCTAGTGGATGTGGCACATCTACACAGGCTTTTCACAAATAATGCAGGACTTAAGAGAGCCATGTTACCACAGTGTGGTTGCTGGAGGTTAGGTAAGAATACCTTAGAGTGCCTAAAATTAAATTAGACACCTTTTCTATATCCCTCCTCATTTAACTCTGTGCTTCAGCACCACATTGCTCTGACCTCTAGCAACAAATTTCTCACCAACAATTCACAATAATCACCATAGTATGTGATACCATTCAGCCATGATAGTGCTGTAGGGTCCTTTAGGCACACCTACCTCTTAGTGAACATGAATTCCTTTACTTTAAATTCTTTACTTTTTTCATTTCTTTTTTTTTTTTTTCCAAGATGGCCTGTCTGTCAAAAAACTTGCTGGCGTATATACAGAAAAACAAGATTTTGATCTGCTGATCATTAATTGTTTGTAAGCAAATGCTACAGTAGAGGTCAGAGGTTTGCTTCACTGTTTCCTGTTCTTTACCACATGTGGTCAGGTCTTGTTTAAAAGAAAGAAAAATGGGGAGATGGGGGGAAGCTTCTTAGTGCCAAATTGAAAAGTGATCTCTAAAGCCAGACTTTTTTTTCATATTCAAATTAGCAGAGTACCTACAAAAGAATGGGGGGATGAAGTTTACATTTAAATTCCTTCTAAAGCAAGATTCAGTTTTTATTTATTTATCATACCATAGATAAAGTATCACTCTTTTTCCAGTGTTATGTCTACAATAACCCCACCTAATTGCAGCAATCACACAGCAGCCTTTTCTCATTAATCACCCCAGAAGAAGATGATATAATATCTGTTGTTGGGGTCCTGAAACACAGTTGCAGCCTTCCAGAGAATCCAGACCAGCAGAGCTAACAGACTGAGAACAGTCCGGCTAAAAATGCAATTTTTTAAAGAATAAATGAATAGGGTAATTTATTAAAAAAATTATTTTTAAATAAATAAATTTATTTTAAAAATTTATTTTTCTTGTTGCAACTGCTTGCTGAGAACATCCAGGAAAAAAAAATAAAGCAAGCAAAGAATGCTAAGTGGATTATTAAAGTTCATGCTGACAGAAAAGTATCAAGTTGCAAATGGTAAAGGAGAGAGATATTGTCGAAGACATCCATGCAGAAAGCTTCACTGAGGGCAGCAAAGTCATGAGGAGAGAAGGAGCACTTAGCCTTCACTGAATGTCTGGGCACCTCCAAACCCAGTTCATCCTGACTGTTCCCCTATGCCTCTGCTACATCTAAAGCCAGCTGCAGGTCACACTGATCATTCTTGTACATCGTGAAGTTTTGGTGAAACCAGTGAATTTACCAGTTATGAAAACCATAATGTGAGGAGGAAGATTCACTAACAACAAACTTCGCAAGTTAAATGGTCAAAAGCACATATATCAGGAGGAAGCCCAGTCAAAACTTTGTTCTCTTTGTCCAGAAGTAAATCACAAAATGCCAATTGGCATTGATATGCAGTGGTCTTCTAGAAAATATAGCTTTGGTGATTGCACAGAGGCATGTGTCAGCTACTTCAGAAGGGCTGTATGTCAACAGGGGTGACCCAAGGAGCAGTTTTTCCTTTATAATCTGTCAAAAGCAGATCCCCAGTCAAGGAAAATCTGTAAATAAGAAAAGGGGACAGAACCATGCCAGGTGGCAACCAATCGCACAGACAATGTGTTTGATTTATGCTAATTTAAAAGAGCAGTGTTTGGGCTCCAAATTAAAATTATGTACCATTATGACAAATATTTTTATTGCAAAACAGCACTGTCCTTATCATTTTCAGATTCAGCTATTCAGATTGTCTCTCTCTCTTTTTTTCACAGAAGGCTATAATTTGCTGCTACTCTCATCCTGCTGAAATTCAGCCCTGCTGTATTCAGTGGGTATTTGCTTGCCTCTTTGAACACTGGCTTTAGCACAGATGTTTGCTGGAATTATTGGCTTGAATGTAGTTTTGTTGACTTATTGTAATTACACTGGCAATTCTCACTGGATGCAAGATATTTTCTTCAAGTATGATAAGATTTTTCTCCCAGCAGCCTCCTGTGAGATCATTTCCACAGTCTGGAAAGAGGTGATCTGTTTTTAAGAAAAGAAATTATCATTTATCTCTCCTTACAAAGAAAGAAGACATTGTTTTTTCAGCTAAAAACACCCTAGAACTCAAAGCAAGCAGTCTCTGCCGGTATACAATGGGCAAGAATAATAATACCTTTGGCCCTGTTTCAGCAGAGGACTGAAGCAACTCACATATGCAGAGAAAGTCAGTGCCTCCTCTGAGCTGATGTTGAGTTTAGCCCAATGTTTGCTTTTCACACAGCTGAATGAGAGAATACTCTCTCCAAAAGTATAAACTTGCTTGTAGTGCTGCATATTTCTGAAAAGCTTGAGCATTGTGTAAAGCCTGCAAGGGAAGGAGATCGTGGATGTCGTATTATGCATTTGATTCATGGATGAAATAACAAATAAAGGGATAATTTCCAGTGAGGGTTGAATGGTGTTTTTTTCACCAACTTTGTAAGATATCTCTTGGGTCATGTTTGAAGTTTCTGGATTCCATTATAATTGTCTTCATTGAAATATATTTGTTATTCTTAGGCCTAGCCTAATGAATTATCCAAATCCTTCTGAATGTGTTTGCTCTGCTCCTTATTATTCATACTTTGTTCCTATTTATTATCTTCTGCAGTGAAAATGTAGCTCTGAAATCCCTCCTCCAAGTCACTGATCTAAGCCCATTGTCTTTGTAGCAAATCAAACATATATCAGAATTAATGGTTAAAATCATTTGCTATATACTGTACTTCATTCTTCTGTTCGCTAACTTTTGGATTTACACATATAGCAATGGTTTGAATTTCCTAGCCTAAGAAACTGCAGATATGCAGCAAATCTGAAGCTGACAGTCAGTGAGGTGTTGCCATACTTCCTCAGGAATAGCCCGAGATCAAAACCTGCCTCTGGACGGTAAAAGCCTGTTTAAAAATTTTGTAACAAGGGTGTATTTTCATGCAAGTCAGAGCTTAGAGATCAGGTAACAAGTTCTGAAATACGCCTGCCAACTTGAATTGTCTTCCACATGATATTTTCTCAGGCTTGGAAATATGTGAATGATTGATAATAAGAAAATGTTTGAAAATCTTCAGCCCTTTTCTCTTCCAATTTGAAACTGAATTTATATGGTGGTCTGATTGTAAAGTGCTGGAATAGAAATACAAGTATGAAAATTCAATATCTTACTCAGTTACACTTTTGGTGTGTGACTTTGAATAATTCACTTCACCTATGCTTTGCCTCATTTCCCTGCATGGATAATAAACCTGGTCTATCTGTACAACAGGAAAAAATATTAAAAGTTAAAATGAAGTAATGACAGAGTTAGGTAGACACTCTGCATCTGAGGAGGCCACTGCAGTAACAAAGTCACCAGCTGGCCAGACTGGTTTGCAGGAAAGTCACTTAGGAAAGAAATGGGGGAACCCCAGGTATTTCTTGCTGTGGACATACCTGCGGTACACATGTTTTCTGACTCAACCATCTGCCTAAATCTGCTCTTGCAACACTCAGACAAGGCTGGAAGAGAGGAGATCCAGAAATCTTTCCTGAAAGGGCCCTGAGATTCAATAAGGACACAGAAGAAAAACAACTTGAATTCATACCTTCTACCAAGGCATGTTGAATGTGCAAAGGTAGTTCTCAAGAGTACCCTAAGATAGAAGCATCTCCAAGGATCAGGTTCTCCATATCTGAATCAAGCAGTTTGGAGAGTTTGTGATATAACTTTGCCATGAAATGGCTACTGACTTGCTGTCTATCAAAGCCACAATCAGACCACACATACAAAACACTTTCTGTAACAATAAAAACTCTCTGCTCCTTATACAATGACATTTTCATGCCACTTTAAATGCAATTCCAGTTTGCTTCTTGCTTCAAGGACTACCCTTCTATTCTCAAGAAGTTACACAAAAAAAACCTGCAGAGCAAATTGCCAATTAGGACTAAGAGAAGGAAAAAACAGTCCTTGGTGCCATTTCACAACCTTCATTCTGGTAAAATGCAGCTGTCACTTTTAGTCACTGCCTTTCCCATAAGTCTGTGTTAAATATTAACGCACAGATACAGTCTACCTGATTTGTGTGTGAAATACAAGGGCTTACAGCAAGGAGACCTCAGAAAATGGTAGTAAATGAGTTATAAATAGAGGTCATAGAAAAATTCACATGAAAAACATGTCAGACATTCTCTAGACTAAAACAGAATGTTCTTTTTTTTCATCCTTTCATTTGAAGTTAGTTCTGCTTTGCACTGGGGAAGTGGAGATTGGAACTAGCTGACCTACAAAAGTCCTTTCCAAACAAATTATTCTACACTTTTATGATTTGTAACTTTGCTATTAATTTTTTTAAATTAAAACATCCTGTATGAGTGAACATAGGTACCAAGTTATTTCACCAACTCAGGCTATAGCTGCCTAATACTATACTTTGTCAAACCTAACAATATACAAGAACAGCTGGTGAAAGTTATTCTGTGTTCCTGTTTGCACTATATGTGATATAACAGATAAAATCACACAAAGCCTGTAATGAGATTTGTCTCCATTATTCTTCAGGGTAGTCGTCAGATTTTTTGAGCTATTTCTTTCCTGGTATATCTTTTGTTCCTGCAATTTATTACAATTTCATACCATTATTTTGTTTTGTGAATGTTTCATCAAAGAACCTCTCTGTGTGATCTTCCCTTCTCCATATAAAATGCCTGAATGATAGTCATCTATTTGTGCTCATTTTGCTCTTTACTCCTGTTCTAAATCTTCTCTTCTTTGTTTTACTGTATCCTAGTTGTTTGCAAGAAGTTAATAACTTATCTTAAACACCAAGTATAGTCTCTCTAGCAAAACTAAGTCACTTGATATGACATCTTCCAAAACAAAAAGCATGGCTAAGTGCCAAAATATCATTGAAAAAGAAGGGGGGTTCAATATCTGCCTTTTACTTGTGCTTTTAAAAATCTGCCCTCAGAGGCTTGGGAGCATTATAAGGTCAGTTCTGGTTGCATGTGCAGAGTGTGCTGAGCATAAAGTCTACATAATTCATATTCATAATTTTATTTTTCAAATTCTAAGCATACAAGTCCTGATTAAAATTGGCAGACTTTCTGCCTCCAACATGCAAAGATACATTTTTTTTCTTTACAAGTGTTGGCGCTGTCATTTACTACTGTAAGACTGTGCGTGATGCTTTGCCAGTCATTCTCTTTTACGTGAGGTGCTGGGAAAAAACAGCTTGATGATGAAAAAGTTGTGACCAAACTCTCTGTGACCTGCAGGTTCATTATATTGGTGTTAAAGAGTTTTAAAGGGGAATATGAAATCATTACGTCCTCTTGAAATATATGGCCTTTGCACATTTATAGTAAACCTAACAAAACACTAAAGCTTCACCCAGACTGGAGCCTCAAAAGACTTCTGCAGTCCTGTGGTTAATAACAGTATTGCTATTGAACATCACTCCAGTCAGTGGGTAGAGAAGAGAAATATGCAATATGTGCTCCTGGAGACAGCATGGAAAAGAAGAGCAGGTTAGATTTGGGGGGAAAAAGGAACGAAAAAAAACCTAAAAAAAAAACGCAAGAAAGGAAACAAAGTCTTCTAATACATTTAGCATTGTTCTTGTTCCAAGAGGCAAATGTGCAAAACCGACTTCCTGGATAGGGAAGCTGTGGCTTCACAAGAATAATCCATGCTCAGGTCACAGGTATGACATTCAGTGTAAGAGGAAGTTGGAAAGCAAATGCTACAGTGACAATAATCACAGCCTTTCACCTGCACCTGCACCTTTAATTTCCCTACCAGTGTCACCTTTGCATGATACTGTGGCCCTGTAACAACAGCATGGTTGAAGTGCAATTAACTCCACCTGACTCTCATTGAATTGCAAGGACTGGGAGTATGAAAGGACCCTGACAACAAAGATGTCACCACACACCACTGGATCCAAACCCCTATGATCATTAACCTCCACTCTGTCCCCCAGATCACCACAGACAACAATGTGTTTCAGGCTTCCAGGTCCCCCAGAAGCGCTATTAACATCGTAAACATCAGAACACTGAGCCATCAGACTGACAGTAGTTTCCCAGCAGAAAAGGAAACCTAATGTATGTTGACATATGACGGGCACAGGAGTGGTGGTGCAGCCCTTTGAGGATCACACATGCCATTTTCTCCCTTTCAGAAATGTTGAACAACAGACTACCCTTTCCCAAAATGGACAAGTTTAAGCCAAATGCTGTCAGCTCCTCTTATCACTGATAATGCTTGACAGGGCTGAGCTTTGTTTGATCTTTTTTTAGTCTTCTTGTACAAATGAAAATGGCATTTTTTTCCTAGTTGTTTTTTTTCACTCTACACTGCACAAAACTGGTTTAAATGGGCTAGAGATACCAGCCTCTACCTGAAATACCAGGAACACAGACACGTAGGTGAGACTGTAGAATTTCTGGGTGTTTTTTAATTTCTACTTAGGACAACCAGCAAACCCCAAAGCAAAATAAAATTCTGTGTGGGCATCCTCAGATCAGACATGAAATATTCATGCTAATGTAGCAACCTGCTGCTGGGTTTTGGAGGGTTAGTTTATTTATATATTTACTTTTTTTTTCTGACTTTTTTTAATACAGTTAATTAGGTCTATCAAAGACAAAACTTAACTTGTTTACGTGTAGAAGCCTTATCCTCTATCCTACAAGCATTTTTATCCTGTTCCTTTTACTCTTCATTAGAATTCAAGCAGTTCTCCTGAGATGATGGAAGCAAGTTAGCCTGACAGGTATTAAAATGTTTGCAGACACCTAAGCAGTCATGTCCTGGAACAGTTGTCACCAAAAGCAATTTTAGAGCAAGTGGATGCCTAAAAATAACCTTTTTTAATATATTTTTTAAAAAATAATAACTTTTTTTTACAGGAGTTGAAATGGTCACATTTGGAAAGTACCTTATTTAAGTCTGAACTACAGCTCAAGTCTGAAGTTGAGCCAAAGTGAAAGCCTGAGTGCCAAAGTGCTATTAAATACTAGGATGACATGGAAAAAACTTTATGAAATTTCTCATGATAAATGCTGTATTTCTCATGAGATCGGATTGCTGCTTTCTCGTTCCTGTAATAAAAACACCAAAATGAAAATTATCACAGAGGAAGAACTGAAAATAATTTTTTTCCGTTGATCAAATTTGTTGATGATGCTTTCTTTTACCATCCAAACAAAGAAAGCACCAGGAGAAGACTTGGGAAACATGATTAATTTCTGCTGGTAGTTCTCCGTCTGATCTTCAGGCAACTTTCATTTAGCCTTCCAGACAGTCAATTGTGATTTCACATGTTCCACCTAAGGCACCTACATATACATCCATCATCAGAGGACCCTGTGAAGAATCTACCTGCTTAGTTTTGCTTCCCCAGATCTAAACTGTTTGGATGATTTGGTAAAGCACTGAAAAACTTTAAATGGTGATTTTACTCTATGGTTCCTCTGTCAAATTAGAGTTCATCTTTCACTTCTAGTATGTTTCATCTACATAGATCACAAGTACTTTAGAACAGTGACTGTCAGTCAGCGTGTGTGCTCAGAGTCCAAGGCAGCATGTCCGTGCAGGAGCAGTGGGATATTCCAACAGACAGCACAATGAAAATACTAATAATAGCAGAGCCATGATAATGGCTGCAATTTCTGACAGCTATAGAAGAGAGCCAGAACTGATGAGGATGAAGGCCAGCTTTCTTTTATGAGCAACTCCTACAGGATCAGAAAACTCCTTGGTCGGGCAAATGCTTGGGTAACTTTGTCCTGGTACCTTTTGTAATAGAGGAAATTAAGAAAGAGAAGTAAAGGTGGATTTGGTAGCTGAGATTATAAAAATGAAACAAAAATTAGAATTGTTCTTGGTGGCATTGTCCTCTGGAAATTGACAACCAGGTATCTCAGGTCTGGTCATTCTTCTTTCACATGTCACCTTACACAAGAGTTGACATTTTTGTCTGTCTCAGCTGCTTGGACACACAGCAATAACTATCAGGGCTGAATGACTGGAGCTCCCCTTTCCAAAACCCGCCTGGTGAACTGCACAAAAAACCATATGATGAACCTTTGTGCTCTCTCACTTTGAAGCAAAGCCAGGCCTGAGTCAGGCAGTGTGGATTACTATCAGTCTTAACTATATCAAATTGTTTGGTTTGTGGTTGGTTAGTTTTTTAATTGAGTAGAATCTGGGGACAGATGACCTCAGACTGAAGACCTTGTATCTGAGAGCCTGTTCATAAAGTGGATCTCCAAGCGGGTAATAAGTATCCTCTGTGGAGGGCCTGACAATGGAAGCACCCTGGATATGTCTTCAACATGAACTTCCATAAAAAACAGACCTGGCCAAAAAGAAAGTGTGGGCTCAGCAAATACACATTTTTAGCTCCCTTGCAAAGAAATAACAGAAAGAAAGAAGCAAGTGGCAGGTACACAAAACCTACCTGGAATTGGCATAAGGACGTTATAGGACTGGAGCCAAAATCCTTGGACATTAACACCCTGCTGATTTAATGTTCAGTCAATTGCTCTAATAAGCAGTGACCTTCAAATGGTTGCTTAGTTTTTCTCCATAAGCAAAGTGTGCAGCTCCCTGACTCTCTGTAAGGTGCTGAAACACTGTTTAGGTTGGAAGAAAATGTTTGGGACTGGAACTCTGAGAATTATTCTGGCCTTGCATAAACCTGGTTCCTTCAGAATTAGCTGAGTTCCTAAGGCCGCTCATAATTTGCAAGACCACTCTTATTTAAAACCCATCTGTCTCATTTATAGGAGAAATGCTATTGAAAATTCAATGATTGTGTGCACTTTTTCTGTATTACTCAATCTTATTGTCAGCCTGAGAACACAAGCCTGGAAGGAAGGACTCAAATGATTTTTAAAAAATTTTCTCGGTGGGGAGAACAGACACAGCTTCTCTTTTGTCACATAACAGCTTACAATTTTTCTCAACTAAGCTCAGGTCCTTAAAAGTGCAAACTGCCTCACTGTGCTATATACAAAATGCCTACATACTTTGGGGCAGCTGCATTTAAGTCCCTCAAGCTGTTCCTCACCTATAAAATGAGTTAATAACATCTTGCCACTTCAGGAGAGTGATGTGGGATTGTATCAACTCACTGGTAGCCAGAAGCAGTTCATTACTGCCCTCAGGTGAAACCAGCTGCAGGCACAAAGCCATTGCCATAAAAAGATGCAGCTGGAGGAACAATACAGTGTAAGAGACTGGTGGCCTGTGGGGGCTCTTAGGTGGGTAGGGGCTCTTACGTGGCAGTGTAGGAGGGCAGTAGTAGTTGGGGAAACTCGTGAGGGTTCCTTCACTTTCTGTATCAGGTTTCTAGGCCAGGATTCAGAGCAGGGTCTATAAAATGAGAAAAAGAGCAAGGAGTATCGGGGTTTGTTTTGAGTCAAGGGATGCAGTTCTGGTGTTTAGATTAAAAGCTAAATGGTTCTGCTATCTCTCTACTTTTTCTTTTTCTTGGCACAAAATGCCAGGTTGCACTATGCCTTAGCCACAAACAAGTGTCCTACATGCAGGTGAAGCTCTCTGACAGATGGTTTGAGTTGCAAAATTATTTTTTCTCTTAGTTTTTGCAGGGAAAATATTTTCTGACCCTTCACAAAAATAACTGCCTGCCTCAATTTTTCCTATAGTCATCTCAGAAAGGATTGTTTTCTCTTTTGGTTTAAAACAAAATGGTTAAGGTTGTTGTAAAGAGCCTCTGTGGGAGTTTGAAGAGCTCACAAACAGAATGGAACATCTCTCAGCTTAAAAGCTGCTACAATTAACTTCACATTCTCCCTATATATACATTATGGTCCTGGACTGAACTAAATAGTCACTGTGTAGCTTGGAGTCGAAAAAAAGCAAAGGAATATCATTAAGTTAGTGGATGTAAAACTGTTCAGCAACTAAAGGAATTCTTCCTACCTTTGAAGAATTAGACACATGGATATCCGGGCTACCAGCAATCCCTGAAGCAAGTGATATCCTTCCTTTGCCAACTATTGCTATAGCTCCTTTGTCGCAACTACAGCTGATTGAAACATTGTCTGAAAGTCTCTGCTGTACTCTTATCCTTCAGAAAGAAGTGAAAAGATATGATAGCAACTTAAATGCAGTCATTTGAAGTTTACAACTTCAGCAGAGTAGGAACTGAAGTTGATAATGCAACTCTTTTGGGGAAAAAAACCTCCTATTTTTTTAAAACAGTGAAATTACATGTTAATCAGTACGTTCCTCTCTTAAAAAGCAAGCTTGGTATTTTGCCAGTTAATCAGTTGTGTTCACTGGGAAGGTTCCAGCAAATGTTTTCGTTGCAGCACAGCACCTGTTCAAAAGCATCATTTTCATGGAAATCTAGCAATCTAAAAAACATTTCCATGTTGAGAATGTTTCTTTCCTTCAGTAGGAGAACTCAGAATGAAAATTTGGGGACTGATCCCAGAAAAAGTAGGAGACTACAGCCTTCCATCTTCCTTCCCCACCCCCAGCTGAAGATGGTAGAGAGATATTCTGGCTCTTCAAGCTCAGAAACTCAAACCTGAGACCCCCACGTGTAACAGGAGGGAGGTTTATTCATGTGCTCTCTGGTTTTATTCAAACACTTTCTTCCTTACCTCTCCTGTCAAAATAGCTGTGAAGAACTTCTTAGTGAAGTTTTTTCTCTAGCATGTAACAGTAGGAACACAAATTGATATGCTTTCATGTGAAGTGTTTTTCCCCAGCAAGTCCATGAAAAAGAAGCATGTCTGCAACTGTGCCAGTTTCTGTGGCAATCAGGTCTGCAGGTAAATCAGTGATTTCAATGGCCATTACAATCTTAAGGGAAGTAAAAATCCGTTCTTCATAGAATGGTTTAGGTTAGAGAAGACCTTTAAAGCCATTGAGTCTAACCCTAAACCCAGCACTGTCAAGTCCACCACTAAACCATGTCCCTAAGTACCCCATCTACATGTCTTTTAAACACCTCCTGGTATGGAAAGCCCATTGCTTTCTTGGGCAGCCTGTTCCAATGCTTGACAACCCTTTCCATGAAGAGATTTTTCCTAATATCCAATCTAAGCCTCCTCTGGTGCAACCTAAGGCCGTTTCCTCTTGTCCTGTCACTTGTTACCTGGAAGCAGAGACTGAGCCCCTCACCTGGCTCCTCCTTTCATGTAGCAGTAGAGAGCTATATGGTCTCCCCTGAGTCTTCTTTTCTCCAGGCTAAACACACCCAGCTCCCTCAATCGCCCTCATAAGACTTGCTCCAGCCTCTTTCCCGATTCTATTGCCCTTCTCTGGACTTGCTCCAGCACCTAATTGTCTTTCTTGTAGTGAGGGGCCTAAATCCTGAACACAGGATTTGGGGTGTGGCCTCACCAGTGCCAAGTAGAAAGGGATGATTACTTCCCTGGTACAGAAATTTCATTTTTTCCTGTGGTGAAAGGCTTTTCTAGTCAGTGCTGGGATAAAATCAACCCTCTATAAGCTCAGCAGTGCTAGAAAAAATTGTGGTCTTTTTTCCCAGCTGTGAAGCACATAAAAGTGGGGCTACACTGTTAACAGTTTCAAGAACCCACTAAAAAAATGATTGTGGACTTGATCAGAGAGAGTCCTTCCTGGCAGCAAGTACTGAAAAAACACAATCATCCTTATTCATTTTTTTTACTCAACCATGCATTCAGTCCCTCCTTTTTGGGACAGATATTGATGTCAATTCTTTCACTTCTAAGAAATTATGGTTATTCAGTGAGCTGAGATGGGTCTTTTAAGGCACTTGATTAGGTAATCTAATAATAAGCAGGAGATTTTTAATGCTGTCACTCACCAGTAGCAGTGGGTCAGTTGCTATGTACCTGTATTGTCACTTCATCGAAAGGAAATTCTGTTTGGGGAAGAAAAAGGTTTTGAATGGATGATGCTTTTTTTTGATGGCATTGCATGGGCTGTGTGTGTCAGAAAGATGGAATAAAACCTGGGCCCCAGGCTGAGAGTCTGTTCAGCTCTGATAAAGTGGCTGCTGACCTTTAGTGCAAGAGGGAGTTAAGTTGCTCACAGACTACAGGAGCAGCAGAAGATGGATCCCTGGCTGTTTTCCAGCCCAGGATGTATGTGGCCATGAACAGTAGCCTGCCTCTTCCAGCTAAGTGAGGTGCAAATCTCAAGGTGGAAGACAGTAAACAAATCCCCATCATATGCTCATTCCACAGCAGCACTTCATGATGTCTTTACAGTCCATCAGCAGATATATGTTGTGGATGAAAGAAGGGACAAATGGTTTCTCATAGGAAATAAAAATGTTTTTATTGGAGTGTTCTAGTGATTGCATTGTAGGTAATTAAAACTTAAGGAGTCTCTCAGAAAAAAAAAAATCTGCCTAGTTTAGGGTCTTGCATTACATAATGACGAGAAATTCTAAATCAAACATGGGCTGCAGAAGTCTTCAGCAAGGCCTTATAGCAGAAAAACATGAACCATTTCTCATCAGTGTAATATTTATATCACATGGAAAGTAAAGATCAATTACTATTAATTTATTCAGGGGATAAAAATTAAAATATGGTCAATTTGTTATATCCATGGGTAAAATCTAAGCCCCACTGATAGTGGAGAGAATTTTGTCATTGACTTGAAAAGGAGTGAAATGCCAAGCATTTTAAATATACATACAAGCTCATTTAAGCAAATAAAAAAATTATTTATCATTCATATTCAGAGAATAAACTTGCCAGTTAGCTCTCTGTAATATTTGTTGCTATTACACTTATGCATAATTTATTGCCAAATTTGTTTACATGCACTGTGTTTGAAAATGAGGCAGCATGAGAGCAAAGAACATTATAGTTTGCTTGCTAAAGAAAAGAACAGAGTGTAAGGAGGCTTTTTTATTCCTGCTGTATTAAAAGTGATAAGTTAAATACGGGGACTGAAATGCCTTTCCAGACTTACATAATAAATATAATATTCATCAATCCTCCTAGCTAAATATTGATCATTAACTCCCACATTAAAGACCAGTCTGTGCTCACTTACTCCATAGGAAGGAGTCTGTGGGTGGAAGGAGTAGTTTATTAAAAGTTTGTGCACTTTTTCTCCTGCTACTGCTTTCTTGTGCTGATAGACCAAAAGACCAGAGGGACAGAAATTCCCCTCAAATCCTTTCTTCTTAAAAACTGCTAGGTTATAAGACATTCCCAAAGAGCTGGAGTAATACATAGGTACATTCTTGCTGTGAAGGCTTTGCAGCATGAAGTGGTTCTGTCAGCTCAGCCAGACATCTCATTGAGAGGGCCCAACCAGAAGACTGCACTTTTGGCTCCAGAGTTCTCCCCAAAAAAGGAAACTTTTCCATTAAAAACGGCTTTCATGTCTTTCTGTATGTACTATAACCAAACAATATAAAAGTGTACTGGGTTGTTTGGCATCACAGTACCAAAGAGGGAGAAATGTTTAGAGCAGCATGTCCACTTCTGTAAACTGAGCATGGAATAAAATCAGTACCTCTGTTATGTGGCGATCACACACAAACCTGTGCACCAGAGGAGGCACAGATGGGGGTGAGGCTAGAGAATTCGGGGAAAAATTTGTCTTTCATTGAGGTCAATAAAAGTTTCTTACAGGCAAAGGAAATCAACTTGCAAAGAAACAAGTCCCTTGAAACAAAATTTCCCCTTTGGCAACTACAGCATAGTACACACTGCCTTTTTCATAGATGGGCTTAAAGAAATAAGCATCGGAAAGCGAACTGGACAGAAGGACACAATTGTTCTTCTTTGGCCACAGGTGGCCAAAACACACATTTTCCCCATCTGTTCTCCCATCAGTGAAGTGAAGGCTATACTTCTCTTAGAAGAGTGGTGTACTGTTTAATTAAGTAATGTCAGGACAGTGCTTTGATCATATAAACACCACATAAGTGTTAAGTACCAAATTCCTTACATCCAGCACTGCACAGGGAAGTAACAGGGTATCCCTTTGATCTCCTGTGCAGGCATCCAGCCCAAACTGCTGACATCCTTAGATGAGTATTCAGGCCCAGTTACTCAACCCCTAAACACATCCCATTTCTCTGGCATGTCAAGGCTCCTGCCCATCTGTCTGCATGGCCTCATGCTCTCTTGGAGCATCCTGTATTCATGTTAGGAGCTCACAAGTGCCAAGAGGAGGGAAAGGTGAGTGTGCACAGCCAGCAGTGCTTTTCCTTTGAGGAGATCTCTTTGTCAGGTGCCACATACTTTCCACGATGTGTTGGCTGTGGTGGGCAGTCTCTCTGTAGCACCCGACTGGCAGTTTCCAGCAGAAATATGTTCCCATGTCTTCTCTAAGAATTAGGAGCAATAATGACTTCTAGGCAAAGCCTCTGTCATTAGTCAAAATCTGCACCATTAGGGCCCACTTTCCAATTTAAATGGTCTCATTTTCATTTGAGCAAAGAGCCAGCACAGCCTTTTCAATTGTGTCACTGCAATACCCCCATGAACAACCACTGCTGCCGAAGTAGTAGCTGCTGAATCATCTGAGAGCTCCTTTGACTGAAAGGACTTCAACGATTGTCAGACAAAATTAAATGCGCCAAGTTTCATATTTATTGCGCAGCATTGTTTCAGTACAAAAAAATAATCCATGCAGGCATGGCATGGATTTCCATCTTCCTACATCAGTTGGATGACACTGCAGCCTTGAGGCTGCTGCTGCCCTTGAGCTTTAGAGGCAATCTGTGCCTCAAGCACCAAATACAATCACTGGATCAGTGCCCAGAGATAAGGCAGCCAGGGGCCATTGTGGTAATGGTAGAGTTGAAGAAAAATGTAGATTAAATAAACCCAGACATGATGCCAAATAGTTGCTTTCTCTGCAGTCCTTGATCCAGAGCTGACTTCAGTGAGCAGAGGTGACAGTGTGCACCAGTTGGATATTTCTGGCCTGACTGTTGTTTGTTTCCATGTCCCTCCTTCCCCTGGCTCCAGGCAAGGCCAAAAGAAGGATACCCAGAAGCTGGGAGGGAAGATGGCCAGTGAGGTGTCATCCAAGCTGGATGAAGAAAGCACTGGGAACCAGAAGAAATTAGTGCAGATGCTTTGCAAGATTTCTTTCCCGGATCAAAATACTGGAAAGTTCAAATTGGGAAAATATTTGTAGTTTAACTATTGCTAACAAGAATAACCAGCACCACAAACACATGGCCATCAGCATGAGATACCACAGCCAGCTCAGGTAATTCCCTCATGCCACCTCTGATCTTCAGCAATTGTTTTATGAGTTTGGAGAACTGGGAATGGTGTGACTTGCAAATACAATTTTTTTTTCCAGTTTAGTGGTTTTACCAAGAAAAGCTGGACAATCTGAAGCAAAATATTTTCATAAGGAATAGGAAAACAGACAAGATTACTGTGATTTTAGGAATCTTCCAACCATTCAAGAGATTTGTATGGTTCCCACAGATGGAGTACTGGGCACCACCAGCCCGTGCCAGTGTGGAAAGGAAACACCATGAAGATCCCAAGCATTGCTGAGTCCTTGTGAACTGGCTCTGTTTTTTCTGTGTCTGGGCCTAAACAAGAGTGAAATGAGGCCTAATAATCTTTCTGGAACCATAAATCTGTTTTACTCTAATTTTCTATTGAGAAAAGCAATAAAATGTAGCCCAATGGTTTAAAATAGATAAACCACATCTCACTCGTGCAAAATCATTGTAGTGCCTGACCATAAATTCTTGCACCAGTCTAAGCTGTTTAATGAACTTGAGTACTTAAATTTAATATCGGCTCAGCTTAATCTCAGGTGATATTAATCACTAATTAATACTTTTTGGGAGTTTTGTTCATGCAGAAAGTATCGCAGCTATAATTACCACTTGTTTGATAATGTGCCTTTATCTCTATTTTAATGGGTCTACCAGTTTATTTAGATGCAAACATCTAAGGATTTTTACATCCCCAAGAGCAATTGCTCTCTTAATACTTTAGGTGATACAGTTACTTTAAAGCAATAAGCAGTGCAAGAGGAGCTAGCACGAAATTACATTATGTCTCCAGAGCTTTGTAGTTATATAACAACTTTTGGCTTATTCTGTTAATTAGGGAAATATGTTTACTATGGGGTTTTGAAGGTATTAATTATTTTTATTAGTTTAAAATTCTTTAACTGTCATGTCTGCACACTATTCCTATTATTAACTCAATCCAGAGGTGTATAGTATTTTATGCATTCCAATCTTAACCAAGCAATGAGTGAAATATAAGAGGAAGGAGGTTCAGTTAGTCAGATACCACCCCAAGTTTGAATGCTTTAAGTATATATATACATTTTTAATATATATGTGTGTGTATATACTAACTGTACTCACGAAGCATGAGAAAAAATTAACATTTTATGCCACAGATTTGCTACACTAAATCTAACAATTTTCCAGCGCAGGCTTATTTTTGAAATACTAATGTTTCCAGCCCACATTAATTTATAAGTGTTCTTATAATGTAGAACATAGTAGTAATTAGAAGTTTCCAAATATCAAAGGGAAAAAACCTCTACTTATACTTCCTGAAGCGGGATGGAGGATAGTATAATGCACAGTTAGGTAAGGCTTATTCTTGTGTTTAAAGGACTAGGAGACAGCTTTCTCTCTTATTTTCCATGATTTAAATTTCCATGATTTTTGACAAAAAATTGTTTTAATTTTTACCTTAAAGATCTTTTAAGCTGCCTGCAAAATGAATAATACATATGTATATATAAATGATTACTGTGCAAGACCTATAATATTTAGTCATTTATGCCTCCCTTTCTCAGTGTGAGTAGGTCAGGTGAAAAAATACTTTGCTTCAGAAAGGTGTCTGAAAATTAATTTATTAACATTCATTAGGCACTGATAATGAAATGTAAGAGCAGAATACAAAGAATTGCTATTTTCCTTCTTTACATTCATCAGACTAAATTGGATTAATCAGATTGGAAATGGTAATAAAATACTTAGAGCTTGTTCTTATCTCTCTGCTTTCTCCCATTGGTTATAAATGAGTACACTGGAATGTTACCTGCACCTGTGAGGCATCAACATGACAGGCATCAATATGTGCGCTATCGTCTCATTTCAAGCCCAAAAATGCTCATGGAAAGATCTTTTCTCACTGACCTCCACTGCTGGGCAGGAAAAGAGGAAACTGTAAAACAAAGGCATTTCCATTTTTCTTCCTTTTTCTTTTTTTTTTTTTTCTGTGAAATCGGTGGCTGGGGAATTTCTAAATTCTCTTATAATCAGCAAACCTTTTTTCCCTTTAGCCACACACCTGACAAGTAAAACCTACATCCCAACTTGCCTTGCCTTTTGCTGTGCAGAAGAGTGGGCAGCATCATTCGTGCTGCTTTGGTGTGGTTGCTGGGCAGCACAGTGCTGACACTGCTGTGACCTGTGACTTTCCTCTCTCATCTTGAGGGGTGGCATCACCTTGACTAATGTGCTGTGAAACTCTGGTTCAATCCTGCTTCTCACCTCTGCCTTCAGGGGTAGAGGAACATGTCACTATGTCCGGAAATGAACTTGATCTTTAAGTATACCTGAAGAGAGCTGGGTGTCATGTGCGGTATGAATTTGATTTTTTGATTTGACCCATCTCTGCTTAAAAGAGCACACTCGCAGTAGTGAGAGCTTTCTCTCTGCCTTAACATTTGGTCCTGTGTGGTTCTCTTTTTCTACACATCCTATTTTTATCACCTGTCTAAAGTGATTTCCAACCAACTTTTCAGTTTTGTGAAGAGGTTTTTTCATAGACCTTTTTTTTTATTAAAATGTGGTGAAACAGTTTAGATGGGTTTTAATCATAGTTTTCTTCATTTCTGTCAAAGATGAGCACAGAGGAGTAGCATTACTTTCCAGCTGTTTTCAGTAAGCCCTTAACTGACAAGGGGACAGAGGCATGTGAAGGCACACAGGGCACACTCAAAGAGCTAAATGTACCTCCAGGACCCCAGAAGCTCAATGGAGACAGACAGGAGTCTTCAAGGTGGATGCACAGGACCACAGCCTATGCAGTACCCTGAGGCAGTAAACAGGCTGCATTCATCCAGAGAACAAAAATGAGTTGCACAGCCAAGTCTGTCTTAGATCATGGTATATTTAGAACAGCATTTTGTCCTTCAAGTGCCATAAAAAAAAAAAAATTAATTTTAGTTTTTCCTTGAGGCCTACAGCTTTATCAGCACTTCTGCTTTCTCTTTTCATTTTGTAAGCATACGTAGCAAGGAAAATTAGGTAAAGTACTTATTCTTGCATTCTCCCTCCATGAATACCTCCCTTGAGGTATTTTTTTCTAATGTTGGTGTTCCTATCTCCAGTCAGGTAACTCAGGAGACATCTGACCACACTTCAAGGCTCTCCAGATCTGTGCTATACCCCATGCTCTTTGCCTTTCCATCACATTCCTGTCATGAAAGAGAAACTCTGTCAAGCACAGGCCTTCACAGAAAGCTGACTGGTTCCTTCCTGAGCATCACTGACTTTCACTGAACCCATGGCTCTTGCACTTTGGGCAGTCCATAAATTTTGTACTTTTAAAATTCTTCATCCTCCCCTTCCTTTTCTTTTAACATCTCACAGCAGGCATGAAACTCTGTGAGATGGTCAGCAGGAGGACTGAGTTCATGTAAGTAAAAAGAAAGGAATAACAACTTAAGTCTTCCTCTATCTGGAATAGAATCCCTTGAAGATGCAAAAAAACCCCAATATTCAGTTTTACTGTGAAGTTTTTTTCATCTTCACATACTCTTCATGCTTCCCAGAGCCCTGTTTTCTTATAAGAAACATTGAAGTCAGGTTTGCTCTTTGGTCTGTGCCTAAATTGAGATCCAAAAGTCTTGAAGTAAGCATTCTGAGTAAGAGCTGTAACTTCAGTCTGCCAGGCTGAAGTGAGATGAACTGAGCAGATCTTGTTCTTGGAAGAAATAAATACATTTTCTACTCACAACAAGTCATGAATTTAATTCAGTTCCACAACACCTTGCAAACACATTTGTGAAGTCAGAAAGAAGTAAATCATTTTCATTCACCATCCCTGGAGGGGGGTGAGGTCCCTGGAGGTTTTTAAGACTGCATGTGGCACTTAGTACCATGGTCTACTAACTGAGGTGGTGTTGCATCAAGAATTGGACTTGATGATCTCGGAGGTCTTTTCCAACCCAGTTGATTCTGTGATATTCTCCCTAGCCAGAAAACAAAACAAAACAAAACAACCAACCAAACAAACTAGGTTAAAAACTAATTTTTCATGACCTTTTGGGGACTGAGAATTTCATCTTTTAAGAAAAATTTTCTTAAAGCTTCGAAGTACAGGATCTTCAAACTGTTAGGAAAAATATTTTATTTTAATATCTTTCAAATAAGAACTCAAATATTTGAAATTCTGGCGATAAAGAATCCTGTTGTTTAAGCATCTTGCTCATCTGGAACAAATCAGATCAACTATAGAAAACAGCAGAGTTAATAGTTTAACCAACACATTCCTAAGGCCAAAAGTCTGTCACAGTCATTAAAATTTGCAGTGCACAGTTAAAGTTGGAGAAATTCATGCTGTGATTATTTTATATTAAGCCTCTACCTTCAGGATGACACAGGACCATTTTTTAAAACAAAACTTTCCAACAAGATTTGAAGTTCTATCAAAGAATACAAGCTTTTTTAATCTAAAGACTTCCAGTAATAAAGAGGTCAAAAGGCAAATTATACTGTTGTCTCACTCCTGGTTCAAGAAACTTGCAAGTTCATCAAGCCTCAGTTTTTGGTTGCTACCTCTTGCTGCTAAATTATAGCCAGCTGGTTTCAAACTTCCTTCTATCCCAAAGGTGAGAGGTTGTGGTCCAACAGAATCTTCACTCTGCAGAACCCACATTCATTCTGTGACACAATAAGGGAGCAGAAACTCAGGATATTGTAGATGCCATAAACAGGAATGATGCTGCTTCCCTACTCTGTCACTTCTGAGTTCCAGCTAGTCAGGGGCCCTCAGTTCCCTGGGGACAGTTGTGACAAGAGCTCAAAGTTCATATCCCATGTCCCTTGAGCAAATAATCATACTGTGATCATCTCACGTGTTTGAAACACTGTGTATTCCTCTTCCTGATGTAGAAAGGATCTGCTACTGAGTTCAAGTCAGATTAACTTTGGGGAGTGAGATCTTCAGGAAAAAATGTCAGCATGAATGCAAAACTGGAACAAAATTAATATTAATCCTTCCCAGCCTCTTATTTATTCATGTGTCTCCTCATTTATGGGCTCTCCTGAATTGTTTTTTGAAACAGCATTTTATAACTCTAAAGAAAACAGACTTGCAGCTAAGTGTTGGATCTTTGTCTCCTGTGAACTTTTTCATTTGTACATTGTACATTTTGCCCTCTAGAAACTGAACCTTGGAAGTCCCAGACATTGATTTTTTTCTTTTTGTCTGTGTAATGTGTGTTGCATCCTGTTATAGTAACAAAGGACACACATTTGCTTTTATCTGCACAATAGAGTCAAAACACCACTGTTCATTGTGATGAGCGCAGTCAGCAGTGGTCTCCTGCCAATTCTCCTCCTCCAGATTCATATTCATTTGTTAGGTCTAATTAAAGACCCATGGAACAAAGAAGCTTAGGGCTGCTTTACAGTCAAGCTTCTCTGCTTTTAACTGATAGTACACCTTTTGTGTGCAACATTCTAGGTTTGTGTAGAAATGTCTTATAATGACAGATTGCTTTTTACTTGCTGGCTACTGTCCATTTAATTTTCATTATACATTTCATCACATACTTCAGAGAGAGTTTGCTAAAGGTTTGCTACACCCCAAATTTACAATGGGATTTGGATGCTCTAGGGATGGATGACAGAAGCCTGGTATCTTCCATCAAATTATTCTACAATAACTTTAAAGTAGTTGTGGAGCCTGAGCAAACAAAACTAATGTAAAAGATAATACAACCCTTTCCTTCTTAGCAGTCCTCTTCTTCTTTTCCTCTCCACTATTCCACAAATGAATTCCAAAGAGGACTATATATTGTGTAAGAACTTGGAAATTAGGCACGACAGTCACACTTGAAGACCAACATGGATTCTTTCCAGGTATGTAATGTTCTGGAGATCCGGTTAAAAGCCTTGTTGGGACACTTCTGTCTTGATTACTTTGATTACTTGATCTACCTGATCATGGTCAAGGCAGACTAGAAACTTGTCATCTTTCAGTTCTGCGTTGGCCATAGGCATCAGAAATAGCCCTGACCATAGTGCTGGAGTGTTACAGGTCCAACATCTGTTCCTCAGGTTTGGTTCTCTTGGAACTACATCTTTAAAAAATCAGTGCAGTGGAAAAGGGAATCCAAATCTATTGCTTAAGATTTTCCTTTTTTATTTAATCAGTTACTCGATGACCCCCACCTTGAGCAGGTAGAATGTAACTCTGAGACATCAAGGGAAAAGAGAGGGATTTTTAAGTCTTTCAAAGAAAAATAACATCTCTTTGTAAAATTTGGGTGCAGTTATCAAGCACTGCATTCAACTCCATTTCCCCAGTACCATGAAACCAGTACGAAATTGTGGGAATTGGAAAGGACTGATGAAATGCTTTGGTAGGGCTGAGAGTAGGAAGAAAGTGGGTTTTCAGGAAGAGAGCATGTGTTTGCATTTCAGCTGCTCCAGTTTTCATTCTGGCATCTCAGTTTAACCTGCTGATGAATGTGTGAGTTTGTGTTAAGGCAGTAGACTGCAAACTGAACAGCTGAAGAACAGGTGTAAATTCCCCTCTGCTGGATCTGTCACAATAGTAGCAAAGTCCAACATGGGATCAGGCAGTAAATTCTTCCATCCTGATTCCAAGATTCAAAAGAGTATTTGTTTAATGTTAAACCTCTTGCAGGATATCCACAAAGCCAAAAAGTGGGTCTACCTTGGAGCAGTGCTGGAAAAAGAAAGAAAAAAGATTTTTTTTTTTTTTTTTTTTACAGTTTGCATTATTGTGGTAATCTTATAAGGACAAACCTTTGCCTGTAAGGCAAGTCAGAAACGAGGTCTGATCACAAAGCCACAGATATTAGACCCCTTTCTAGGGACAGCCAGTTACCATAGTTGAACAGCAACATGGTCCCATCTTCCCAGTAAAGAAGACCTGCACCACCAGAAACTATGTGTTTACTCTACTTACTAAACAGTGTAAGTGTAGTTATTTCCTATCATTCCTGGGGAACACACTCATGCTTCGTCTTTTTTATCTTTTAAACCTTAAAGATAAAGCTATTTTAGTTTTAAAGGTTTCAGATCCTCCTCTTATTTTAGTTAGAAAGACAGTAAGTATTATTTTATGAGGATTCTTTTCTGAAAGAACTACCACCAGTGCCACTTTGTTCCTCAGAGGCCACCAGTGTCTGCTCATTAATTTTGTTGATAAGTGTTAAATACATGGTTGACTTTGAAGCAAGAATCTTAAACTAACCAAGACAATCAGTTCATGCTCATGATAATGTCAGCTTGACTATAAACTCACTTGATTTATAAAGATTTCTGTTGTGCAGCTAAATTAAAAAAATAGCACACTCAATGCCAGCTGTCCAGACTGTAAATAAAGCAGAGTATAATCACTACAATAAGAAAACACTTTTCCTGCTCAAATGCCATATTTTCCACTAATTTGTTTTTTGGTACCTCTTGTGACTTATCTCATCAATAAGTTACAAGCCAGACAAGTTACTCCAGAAGATTTAGAAAAAATGTCATTAATTTTTTTTTACTGGAATAAATGTCTTTACAGTGACCCTTACTTTCTACCAGGAACTCACACTGCTGTGAGCTGATCTACAAGGTGACTGTAAAGTAAAGTGCACTGAACTTTTTTCTGTCTACTCATTTGTGCCCTCCGAAACCCAGGTTCAGCTTCTGATTCTGCAACAGGTATCCCAGTAGAGCCAGATTTAAAATAAACTCACTGATTTCCAGAAGTGTGTGCAGCACTGGAATATTGATTCTTTTTCTCTCCTTTTTTTGAGCTAAGACTTTTTTAAGTCTTTTATATCAAGTGGAACAATTTCTAATGATTTAGTATTCACTAAGGGAATGAGACACTATAGTCTGCATTGCTCTGCTGAGAGGAAAGAAGATTTCAGCACAAAATCTCTACTATGTAAACCTTTAATTATTTTAGATAGGCAGAAGAACTTTTGAGTAGGTGGGACTAGGCACACATCCAAGATAATTCTCTCACCTAAGTATTATGCTAGGAAGTGCCTGTCCCTAACAGAAACTGCCAAAGTGAGTGTCTTGCTTCCTCAGTACTGTGAATGGGGAAGACATAATTCTTGCCAGCTCATGAATTCAGTATTTGCACAGAAGAAAATTGTTCAGTTAAGAATGACAGAAGTGTCATTATGGCCAAATCCAATGTCTTGTTGTTATCTATTTTGCAAATCTCTATATCTAGAGACTGTAAACAGACATGTGGAGAGAAAGAAGGGAGTTGGGATAGAGCACCATAACCTTAGATCTTGCTGTGTGGGAAGCTGACTTTGGAAAACTTAAGGGCAGAGGTGTCCAGAATGCACCACGCCCCTTCAGCTGGCCAGTGATCTTGTTGAAGGTTTCCAACGTGCTACAAACAAACTAAACATATTCCCAGTCTGTATTAAATGAAGACAAGTTACAAAAGCAAAGACTGCTGTTGAAAGCAAGGAAATACAATCAAAGACAAGCAATGTAGTTTAAAGTTGCTTTTACCATTGACATGGAGAAAGCCTCTGGACTCCTTTAGCTCATGGTGTTGCTCATAACAGCATCTCTTCTTCAGCAGTGGAGACATATGGGTGCAAAATGTTGTTGGAGAGGAGAATCAGTCCCTAAAATTATGCACAGAAGGTGCATATAAAAATATGAGGAGAGGAACCCTACAAATAAAAGTGATCTACCCTCAAAAGACACATTTCTAAAGCAATTGTCCAATTGCTTTATGTCCCCCTGAGAAGGAATGAATTTTGTCTGCTCAGATTTCAGGAAATAAATACAATACAAACCATATTTACTTTGACAAGTTGAAAATTACAAGCATCAAGGGTCCTGCCTCTGAGCTGTGTTTTTGCAAAGCTTGACATTTTTTAAGTTTCAAGCAAGCATTGATGGAGAACTAAAGTGGAAGCCATGAAATCTCAGGTGAATGGGAATAGAAAACTAGCTAGATTTCAGTCAGGTCTATCAACCATTTCTTCAGTTCCCAGCAAACAAGGAGTCTGAGAAGATAAGCATTTCACTAGCAGCATTTTTATTTTTATCATGATAACTCTCAGCTTCCTCAGTTTCAACACTTAAAGTATTAAAGTGGTAAGAAGGGTTTCAGAATGTAAAGCTGTCCACAAATTGATTTTTTCCTGTCATTTTCACTTTCATCAAAGCGAAAACAAAACATTATTTGGAGCTTGAAATATTTACACTTAAAATAAAAGAACTTTGCTTAGAAATGTCATGTTAAAGTGTTGTAGTGTGAAGCTTTTTGTTGTCTCTAAAGTCCCCTTCCATACTGCATCATGCCTGAGCTGTTTCAGTAGTGCACCAATTTTGAGCAAAATAAAATACCAATGGAAAGGAGACTCTTCAACACTGTAATCTTCTTCAGATGCTGTAACTTCAAACACTAGCAAAAAATTATCAAATGCCAAAATATTTTCTGCAGCAAATTTTAAATCTCTGTCTCCATGCTCCTAGAAGACAAAAACTCAGTAGCTTTATCAACTAGATTCTGTCTCTTCTTCCAAGTATTTGAAATTAAATCCTTTATATTCGTATTGGAAAAAGATTTTCTCAGTGCATGATTTTTTTTCTTTTTACAATATTTCTTCTGCCTCAGCACTCAATAAAAGCTTTGCAATGTTGTCCATACAGAAAGCATGAGAAGAATACCATGATAAGTAGGATACTCTATTGGCTTGTAAAGGATCTCAGTTCAAATTCCTTCTCTGCATGATCCTGTCTTGGGGCTTGAACCTCGATTTTTATCTCTTAAACAGTACCAGTTAGCTTGCAGGCTACTTAAAACATCATGTTTTTTCTGTGTGGAATAAAAGTAGCATTTATCCAGGAAAATCTCAGATAAGTGTACCCGCATGATCTTAATTATGGTTCCTTGCAGTTTGGCTGTGCAAGTCTGCTGCTGCACTGAAAGACAGAGAAATAGTGTTACCCAGCCTGGACAGGATCCTCACATAGCTATCAGATAAGATCAGTGTAGAAACTTCAATGCCTGTTTTCCTTCAGCTTTCCCTTTACTGCAGCACATTGTAACTCACAGTCCAGAGCATGAAAAGTGTTGTCAAAGGGATTAGGTATCTAAATCATTTTCTCAACCTAGTTTTCAGCATCAATCTGTACCACCTTCAATTTTCGGCATATGTATACTCCCCTTATTGCCCAGCCAGCAACAGAAAAGGCAGAGGGAAGTCTTGCCCCTCTCCCTCTTGCCTGATCACTTGATTTCTGTAAGTGGGCAGGAAAAAAGTCACAGGTGTGCTACTTTCCAAACTCAGGCTTTCTGCATAAACTCCATGACAGCAGAAAGCCCAAGGGCAGAGTCTACCTCATTCCTACAGTTTAGATGCTTTTGCATTCCTTAGGTGGTTCTTGTTTTCATGAATCATTTTTCTTTTCCTTAGAGTAGAAGCGAGGAGGTTAAAGAAGAAAAGATTATTTTAATCTGCTGGCAGTAAACCCCTTCAGTCAAGTCAATTATAACAGTTGCACCAACCTGTGGAGTAAATCAAACAAACATGAAAGAGAAGAACATGCAGCCAAGACAAAAAAGGAACTAGAAGATGCACTTCAGTTTCCTACTCATGTGCTTTGATTTGCCTTTCTTTGCAGGCATTTTAAGTTTTCTAAGCAGCTGTGCTCACGTATATATTCTGACAGCCCTGCCAATTCTATCAACACAGTGATGTCTGTTTGAAATTCTGAACACCAAGGTGAGCAGACCTGAGCACCTACAACTTCTTTTAAAAATATCCAGAGTTGTTAGTTTCCTGTGTAACAGATATGCACATACAATAGTGCTTATTTATTAATGTAGCCTGTATATATAAACATGTACGCATGTATGCATGTGCACACTCACACACACACAAATATGTATGTTTTGTTTCTTCAAAGAGAACTAGTCTACAAATGCAAGGATGGTCCTTGCTCAAAATACAGAGAAAAATATGAAGTTTATCCTGGGAAAAAACAAAAGTATTCTCATGACATCGAAGTAGCAAATTTGTTTGTAAGAGTTTGTACCATCTGGTATTTCGAAAACACAAAATGTATTAGAACAAACCAAAGACTCGTTACTTGTGTGACAGTAGTGTTAGCTACACAAAATAGACATTTATATCTCAATAGCTACCTTGGTGCCACAGCTGAGTTCAGACAACAGCCCAACTGGTATATTTTCATGTACTGATTTGAAGAAATCCTACAGGTATGTAAGAAAAAGTGTAATTTTTATATCAGTACCTAAACTGGCCTTCTCAGCACTAAGACTTTCAAGAGTAAAACTGTCAACATAAAAGCATCAAGCCCCAGCCAGAGTTAGTGGGAGTAAACACAGGTACCAGGTACTGTCTTGTCTTCTGGTGTCTTATCATAGTTGCATCAAAAATTCTGATGAGATGGCACAAGGCCGTTGTCTTAGATTCACTGCATTAGATCTCTTCCCTTACTGTTTAGCCCATTTTAAGTCCCTAAATCACATGATATTCTGCTAGCATAAGAACAGAACAATACCACAGTGAATCATGTCCCATATAAACCCCATCTTGCCATCAGAGATGTATTAAAGCAAAGGGCAAGAAAGAGTGACAGTGATGGCAGAAGCGTCCAAGCAGGTGCAGAAAGGAGGGACAGGAGACCCACAAGGTGACCAAACTTGAGAAGGCTGTCTCATCTGTCCACAAAGTGGACGAGGGTTTCTAAAACAAGCATGTTGGGTTAACTTTGTAGTCAAGGAGTATTTAGTCAGTATAATTAATGGAGTTTAGAGTACACTTATCCATAGATGTCTGATTAAAAAAAATTTCCCACTTGCCTCTGCAAGTTGTGATGACCAATTCTCTGCAGAGACAAAAGGGATCCTTATATGACTAATATGGGCACATAATCTTGGTCAGACGAAGCCCCCCTGTGTCTTGCTGATGTTATAAAATGCACAGTGCACATGTAAATCATCTACTCCATGTTTTGGCAGGCCATATCTATTCAGATTCACAAAACATATCAGCCATATAAGCATCTGTTCTGCTCATACCTCAAATATTTAAGCTGTAATTAAGGTTAAATGTTTTACATTTGCAGCAGTGATGATTTGAGGCCCCTGGTGCTAAAACGAGAATGGGAAGGGAAATCTGTCTACTCTTAAATGTTGTCTACTCTCACACTGTATTGTATCTCTCATCATTTTTGTAAGCACTTCTCCAGCTCGTATTGTGAGCACAACACTTATTTACTCTTAGAGCTGCAAGGAATAGGTTAGATAATCCCCTGGATAAATGCTTCTAGATGAAAAAGAATTTAAATCTATCTGACAAGAGGAGAAGAAAGATTATTTGTGGTTTTGCTGGCCAGGATGCAGTGATTTCTTCTGCTGCAGAGAAAGAAAAAAAATAAATATGACTTGCCCTGTAAATTTTGTTTCATACTTGTACTGAATTCAAACTCTTCTTGCAAAAAATGTGCACCAAAGTAGTGGAATGAGAAGTTTAATAAGTACAGTGGTCTAAAGGAAATAATATAGCAATGTTTAATTAATATCTGTAACGCTTCAGAGTCAACACAATTCCTTTTTTTCCCTTTGGTGTGAGAAGATAGGACTTTTTTACCATAACTTACGCCAGACTCCTATATCAGTAAACAGCAGCAGAGAAATGTATCTGCTGAAAGAAAGCTCAGCATTATGCAAAGAGTGATAAACTTCTCAGAAGGTGTTTACAAATGCATTCAGTGAAACAGAATTTTAATGAATTGTGCCACATAATCTTGCAGTTAATGAGCTGTAAAAGCCTTTGTCAATTATAGTGACTCAAAACTAACTCTTTTGGATTCCAGATCAATAATGGAACTCCATTTGCACATTTTTATTTTTTAAAGGAAAATTAGGATCTAAGAAAAACAAAAGGTGTCTTTGTCATATTAAGCATCTCAGAAATATCCCTCATTATTATAACAGACCTATCTATATTCTTGTTATTTGTAAAATCATCTCTCGGCTGCATTAAAAGGAACAAGCTTTCTGAGATCAAATGGCACCAGTATTGTAAAATGCCAGTGGCAAAACCAGAAAAGACTAACGACTTCAATAATAACTAGGGATTTTTTACCCAAAGTTATATTAAATTCAACCATTGTGCATAACCTCTTAGAAAACAAAAAATATCCTTCTTTGTATTTGCTATCCACCATAATTGCTCTGATGTTAGAAAGTAGGCACCTAAAAACTCTCTGAAAGACTGGTTAATCTGTTTGTGTCTTATTCTAAGCGAAGGGTCTGCATACATTGCTTTTTTTTCAGGTGAGATGACTATTCCTGCCTAGGAGCATGACATTACAACACATCAGAATTGCCACAGTTCCCAGGGACAATTTAATATTGTGCCCAAATAGTTACTGTGACTCTCTATCCAGCTAGTAAAATATTCTTTTAAAAAAACCAAAAGTTTGGCTCAATATTTTAATGTTTTCAAAATCTAAAGGAAATGAGACCAGCATTTATCAAAGAAAAATATGGAAGACAGTTTTATTGCCTCTGATCTCCAATTTATTATGTGACTTTTTCCCAGTATGATTCTACTTTTTCCTTCTCTAAAGATTTTTTTCTCTTACTCATCCCTCAGTGTGGAGGATCCATTAACAGAGGAACCACATAAAAAGTAATTTCAAGGAAAAGCCTTATAAAATGTGAAAAATTAAAGCTGTGCTCAGATCCCATTAAGAAAAGAAATTGCCTTGAGGCATCCACTAAATATGTGAAATCCATTTCTGCTGAAGGGCTTCAGAGTTTATTTCTCTCTTACAAATGCAATTTCACAGCACAAGTTGAACGTTTAAACAAAGCGAAGCAGGATCTTTTCCCAGTTAGCGCCTCTTTTCCTTGATTGCTGCCAGGTCACCAAGTGCAAATTTACATGAGAATCAAAGATTAAATAAATCTCAACCAAGGGGCTTTAAGGGCATCTCCGCTTGGGAAGACTGTAAACCAGGAAATTCTCTCAGTATGGAGGGTTTACTGTTGTTATTAGCATTTATTTTGCTCAGCTTTATGCAGAAAGCTAGAGAAGGCTGGGGGTTTAACATCTTTCCCTAAGTGGGTAGTTTAAGCTCCCTGATAGCCCCGCTCCCTCTGACCTTCTGTTTCTGGTGCTGGAACCTCACATATTTCTAGTACAGCATCCGGGTTCATCTTCGTCTCCACAACCCCACACACAAGATGAAAGGAGGACAAAGGATTGAAAGAGGGAGCAGCCACCAAGGAGGATGCCTTGTCCCTGCTGAAATCCACCGCTGCCAGCTGCTTATTTCCCCCTGTCCCATGGAAAGGTGCATCTGCCATGCACTTTGAAGACCCTAACCCAGCTCAGAGGGGCTGTGAGGAGGTAGCAGACCTTCAGCCTTCCTGCTGGAGAGCAGCTCTTTATCCAGACAGCAGTACACTATCTACTCAGGCTCCTTGACTGAAACATCCTGCTTTCTCCAATAGCTATGGAACCACATGCTGGTGCCACCTCCTGGATGCAACTCCTTGCCAACACAAGCCACTGAGACAAGCTCTTTTAAGCAGACTCAAAACAATATGGTAATGACCCTGCGTTTACTTCAGAACATTACTCCATAAAAATCCAGTGTACCTTGGGACAGGAGAGCAGGTGGAAAACTAGTTTTCTCCTCCTCCAGACATGAGATCCTGCTGTCTTTTGAGGAAATGTACTTTGCTATCTCCTCAGCTGCAGTTTACTATCTAGCAGCTGAGGGTCTTTCTCCTTGCCCAAAGAACTGTTGCATGCCCACCCATCCCTGCTGCCCTGAGACAACAGACCCAGTCTAGTGGCAGCTGCCAGAGCTTTCTTCATCATTTCCCTTCATCCTGCAGAATGAAAGATACCTTCAGTGCTGCAAAAGACTTCAGCAGTGAGAACTTACAAGCTGTCTGAACGGGCTCCAAAAATCATAAGTGGAAATTTGACTGTACAAAATACCCGGAGAGGAAGAAGTGTGTTTTCACCATGTCATTTTCTTGCCTAGTCATAATTTCAAGGTAATACCTGGAGAGGAGAAATAGCATCTCTGAAGGGTATTGGGGACATTTTTTTAATGTAACAAGCAAAATGACTGCAAGCCAGATGAAAATTCAAAAGATTTCTAATCCAGCTAAGATATATGAAAGAGCTCCCTACCCTCTGGCATATTTATTATTGGTTGCTATTTTTCAAATGGAAATATACAATAACATTTTAGCCCATTGGCACAAAGCCTGTCCTTCAGGAGCTGTATGCCAGCCCCCTAGAGTTTATGGTAATGTAAACTAATTGTTGTAGGGTCTAGATCATGGTTGTTGCCTCTTACCATCCTGCTTCCAATGCAAACATCCGGAAAAGACTTTTCCTTTAAAGTAAACAGCAGGGGCAGAGGGGAGGGGGAGGAATCTTTTCTAGATATAATAGTATTGGTTTGTTTCTATGAAAGGAATGGGTTAGTTCTGGAAATGCAATACCACCAAATCAAAGCAATACACAACAACATATTATCAGAATTATCAGTTCGTGTTATAGCTCCTTTGCAATATGTGTACTTGGCTAATATGGTCCCTGTTCACAGCTTCTGAATACCTAATTATAACGTGGTTCTTTCTATATTATTTTTCAATTTTCTTTTTGCTGAAAGTACTGGACCTTTTCTGACAGTCCTCTACTTTCTGAATTTTGCACTTTTTCCTTGGGCCTGAATATTTTATAATGTACATGAAACTGAACAAATACCTATATTCTTACACTGCCTGCTGAACATTTACTTTTTAACTCAAGCTGTTTCTCAGTTCCTTCGCTGTTCTACATAACAGAAAATGCCAGTAATTGTTATGCATATTTTCTATTATAAGAAAAATTTTAAGGTCTCAATAACACATCAAAAAATATAGCACAGCTCTGTAAAATTACTACAGATTTATATCACCATTACTGACTGCTTGATCCATTTTTTGGTAAGATGAGTAAATATACTCATTGGGTTTTCTGTATAAAATTACTTCTAAACCAATAACCAAGGTACATTTTAATTAAGCCAAAGTAAAATATATCTGAGAGGCCCTACATTTTGACATCAGTTACAGATGAGCAATACTATCAAAGGATATTGAATTCCACTGACTCTACAGAGCAAAGGTTCTTCCTCTGTAATTACACTTTAGAAATTATGTTTGTTGAAAAATCTAAACTGAGAGCTGGCACAACACCTGAAATTCAGCTTCAATAGAAAACTTCAATGCTCTAGTATTTAAGGTAGTAACCCAGGACTTGAGGTTCCCAGCTTCAAATCTTCATTTCCTCATGGGTTTCTGCTGTGTGATCTTCAATGAATCATTTAATGACAGTCTCTTTGAGGTGTTGCAGAATTTAACACCTGCTGTTTTCAGGGGAAGTTAAGATCTGAAAGACTAAGACATTGTCTCTCCATGCCTCAGTTGCCCTGCTGTGAAATAGAAGAGTTTCAGGGATAAGAGCCTTATCTGCTCAGGTATTACAGTCATGAAAGCTGATATGCATTGCATTTAAATTCTGCTCTCATTTTACTGAAGTACATATAAGCATTTAATACTTGGAAGAGCTTCTTAGGATTTTGATAATTTCTGAAATTTTATTTCTTTAATGTTTTCTATTCTGCTTTTCAATGAAGCATTAACTAGAGCAACAAAATACCTTACTTTTTGACCAAATGGATTAATTTCTCTCTTATGTTGTGAAGATTGAAATGGTTGAGATCGACTGTTACTTGTAGCTCTTTACCTGGAAAGATTCCCTGACAGTGTTAGGTGGTAATGGTCACTCTTCTTCATGACTTTAAGTATTCTTTTTTCAAAATCCTTCTCTCTTCACTCACCATCATTTTATGAGTTTTATATCTGTAGCATTGTCTCTTTTTTTGCATCTTTGACTTCTCTACTTCTCCCACCACCCAATGCTCTTTAGGTTTCAGATATGAATGCAAGAAATTTGGACTAGAATAGATGGTACAACTGCTGAAAACAAATGGCTAAGACTTTTGCTAGTAGCCTGAACAAAATCCTACATATGGAATTTTCATTAATTTTTAAAACAGAATAGAATAAAAATGCTCAGGAACAGCCTTTTTTGCATAATCAGATCAGCCTCCTCCCTTTCATAACTGCTCTTGCTGTGCTGTCATCCTTCTCCTCACCCCCACTCCATGCCCTCACGTCCTTGTTGATCTTCTCTTGCTTTCCACCACAAATCCTCTCCTTTATATGAGCATCTCTCTATCACGGCCTTTCTCAGGCAACATTATGCACAGTGGACTCCTCCTGTCATCCCTTCCTACTCAGCAAAATCACACCATACTCCTCCTGACAGCCTTCACTGACAGGTTTAGTTGTCTTGCCAATAAAGCAAGGCATTTCCAAATTGAATCCTTCCTGACAGCACTTCCTTTAAAGATATTAATTAGGAGCCTGAACTTCAGAGGTAAAATCAGTAAATTAAAGGAAAAAAGCTTTGGCCAGCCTGCTGTACCAGAGAATGCTGCTGGGCTCCCATCTCATGGAAAACAAACTTGGAATAGCTCCTCGTTTCACAATAGCCACTTCTTAAATTAATAATAACAATTAATAATAACAATAAAAATAAATAATAACAGTATAATCATAGTAATAAGGCAACTATGAATCTAGATAGAATCAATGACATAAAGCCATTGTTGTATCTACAGACTGCTTGCATTTCCCTGACCCACAACACTGACAGAATGCAGGAAATAAACTGAGTTGCGACTACACCTCAATTCATTACTTCTTCACTCCTTCCATATCCTCTTGGGACATGTAGTTTTTAGCCCTGATGAGACAGTCTCTTGGAGACTCTTTACATCTTTTTTTTTTTTTTTAGAAAATTCCCTAAATATGTCTTTCAGATGCCACCATAAGAAGCATGTCTCAGCACAGAGTCTGCATTGTTGGTAGTCCCTGATAGAAATTTTTTTTACTTGCATTTGTAAGAGATAAGGCACTTGCTACTTTGGAAGTCAACTTGCTCACACAAAAAATAGACTAACATGAGTAACATATCCTTCATATTATATGAAGAATCATCTTTTGGAGGGAATTTGACCATTTAAAAGGGAACAAGCTCAGGATGGTAATCCTCCAAAACTCATGCAGCACAAAATGGAAGAACATTTGATCCCTCTGTGCTAGAAAGCCCATGTACTCAAGGGGACCTATTACAGATAAGCATTAATTGGTGAAAATCTGGGAGCTGCAGAAGCTGTTTGCTGAGATGGCTAATTTACATAGGCACATCGCTTAAGCACTTTGTAAATGACATTAATTAGTTATTTTACTATTTAAATTACCTTTAATTATTCTTTCATGCAAAACTTTGCACAGGGTGCATCATCCTATTTGTTTGTACCAGAAAGCATCCATCAGTTGAATAGGAACAAAGCTAAAGAAAGAGAAGCAGGACATTTCTCTTCCACTTTCATCTTGTCTTTTCTATCCTGATAGCTTAAAAAAACCTTTTCCTTATTTTTTTTCAGAACTCCTAATGTTACTTGTCTCAATGTTACCAAGTTGATTATGATTATTATTCTTTATGAGATAGAAGTTGTCGCAGCCTGGGTAATCTTTCTGATGTCTTTAAATATAATTTTCACAGTTTTACTGTTTTACAGATATCTCTGTAGTTGTCAAAATTCAGCTGTGTGACACTGCACCCACAAATAGAAAGGCGCTACAGAACATATAAGTAAAACTGGGGAAAGGGAAAGATGGAATGAAAGTTCTTCTCCAGTTTAGAGGTCCAAAAAATAAAAGACAACAACAGCAAATAATTTCACTGCAACACTCACCGAAAAAATAATGCCAGGTCTCTGAAATGCCAAGACTAAATAATTATACCATGTCTATCACAGTGAGCCCAGGCTCACTAAGCGTTTCTAGATGCTACTGCGCTTCAGCAATAATAGACTTCCAAACACAAAAGTCAGTAAGATTTTTATTGTGCTACAGTAGAAAAGATTTAAAAGTATCCAGAAACTAGAGGCAACGTAACTCTTAATAATAACTCTTCAGCCATGTTACTGCCATATTAAGGGCAGTGGAAGCTGTCTACAATTCATTACTTTTTTACCATAATAATTCTCTATTTAAAACTCATCTTTGACACTGTGTCATTTTGAAACTCGTGGTCATGCCCACAGCATAATTGGCCATATTCCTGTCCTTTTCTTGCTTGCCTAAGTCTAGTTTTAAAAATTCATTGTCTTCTGCTTCTTCCTTCTTTAGGAGGAGATTGTGACCTCCTTACTCTCTTTCTGTAAATACTGTGTATCACTGTCTTCTTGCCCTGCACCACATTTTGGAATGAGCGTATCTTCTAAAACAAATTAAACTACAGAACTGTGCCATGTTTATTAGATATTACAACAACCTAGATTTCATTCATACAGTGTTTGTTGTAGGTCTTTGTCCAATGTCTCCACCTACAGGTGACCTGAATGCCAAATATCTATAGACGGATCAATTAACACACATAACAGTGAAAAAATAAAAATTGTACATATGTCCCCAGATTCCGGGAGGCTCCCAGTGTCCCTTTCTCACATGAAGAACTTGTTGTGTCTGTCTTTATGGATCTTTGACCTGTGAGAATCAAAGCTGGATATCCAGAAAGTGTGACAACTTGATTTGACATAGCTGCTTTCTTCTTTCCTCTACTCTGTCATAGAAAGCTGCTTCTCTCTATGTTCAAAGTCTTTCCTCACTTATCCCTTTCCTACTGAGTCTCTCCTTCCCTCCCAAAATGTAATTTCCAGATTCCAACTAGCCCCTAATGCTAGTGCTCAATAGCTGCTTGTTCAGTGATGACACCAGCACTCTCATGCTTCCTCTCAGGCTGTGTCTCAAGCCTTGAAGCAGTTCTCAGAAAATATCCCCCAATTCGCAGATTAGTTCTTCTTCAGTTCTTGCCTTTTGCACAAAAGACAAGGAAGTTTTGTAGACAAAAACAAGTATATAGATCCCTGTAGTACTGTCCATTGTTCCTTGCTGCTGTACTGTTATCTATCACACACAATAATCAAAATTTATAAAGTGTCTTTCAACTAAGAGTTTAGGGCCCAACTCTGCTTCCATGAAAGTCACTGGTAGAGGTTTGCCTCATTCTCTGTATTAGTAACTATAATTCTTCATGGGATTTTCAGAGAGAAAATTTCTCCTCCTACAACTTTCAGGAACACATGCTACTACAAATTACCATTATATGTATTACATGAGGACCCTCACAGACGCGAGAACTCTGTTGTACTATGGGGCATATATTGCCACACACTAAAAGACACTTTCAGTCCCAAATGAATTCAGACCTTACTTTGCTATCCCAGCCTTATTGCCTAAAGGTCCTCATCTCCACATATCCCTCTGAAGTCTCACTGGGGCTATCTGAAGGAGCAGAGTCTGTTAGGACCCAGGTTCAACAGCCTCAGGCCTATGATTTGCTGGGTTTTCCTCAATGCTGAATGGAAATAGTGAAGCATGAGAAATGTCAGGGGTTTTAAAACTAATTGAAGGCTCTTAATTGAAATGAGCAAAGACAACTTATTCATTCATCCATATTTTACCAGAAAAATTAACTGCACACAGAATTAATTTGTGGCACTTTGTTTACATTTAAGTATAAATTAAAACGAAAAATGAGTGACATGTTGGAGAAACATGGAAGTAAAAAAAATCTGTATGGGAAAAATATAACTGCCTGCCAAGAATCTATTAGTGCAATTTCAACATCAGATAATAACCTGATTATTTTCAGAATACAGGAAGAGTTCTGAACATGTTTCCTTCCGTGTTGTTTGTTAACTAAATCATAAATATTTTTGTGCATGTGCATGTGTTCGTTAACATGCTTATGGTTTTCACAAAGTTTAAAGGTGTCAAAAAGCAAAACCACAAGAAATGTATTCACCAAAATCCAAATATACCACAAGGGAAAGGTTTCGTGGCACTTGGAGTGTTTGGCAGCAGCTACAAATGCTGGAGACATACATCTGTATGAGAAGAGACCAGAGCTGCTTACCCCAACACCAGTGAAGATTCAGCTGTTTCTTCATCATCCTGCATCTCTCCCAGTCAAGAGGAGGGACTGGTTTTCTGCCAGGAATGTGCTCTTTGGTGCTGAACTGATGGTTGTCTTCTTTCCACCTTTTCCACTAGATGGCTGCTGATTTTAAAACAGCTTTGTCTCCTGCCTCAGTTTCTCTGACTCTGATAAGGAGGTAATAAAGTTAATTTCCCTAATTGCTAATTTCATGCTTATTTGCCTTGAAATCTTCAGCCAGTAAGAACTGTTAGAGTTCAGTGCTATTATTTCTGCACTGAATACATGAAGGCAGCCCTTTGTTATGCAATGGTATTCACTGTTTCACCATTTATAACAGGGGTACAGGCAACCAACATAATTTTAAGGTTTCTGATATAAAGAACCCAGAATTGACCCAGAGTATTTCTTACTAGATGTTGTTAACAACTAACAAATCAGTTTGGGATAGGTAAAAATTAATGTCAAACCTATTCAAAGTGTTTATTTCTTGAATAGAATTTTATTTCATTTTTAGTTTGTTTTGTTTAACTTCTGAAAGGTAAACAGTGTCTAATCTGAATTATGTGTTTAAGCACTTTGCCCAATAAAAGGCTAAGCAAGTATTTAAATGCTTCGCTGAAATGCAGCCTCCAATTTTTCCTCTACATGCATTCTTTCTTCAGGATTGAGATTTTTTTTCTTTTTTTTTTTTTTAATTTCATGTATCTAAAACTCCATTTTAAACTGTATCACTTTTAACAGGTAATTCAAATTTATTTTTCTCTTTCTTGAAAAGTGAGTTTTTGCAGCCTCTGCCATAAAGCAAATTACAAGCTTGACTCTAAACTACAGAACAGATAATTCCACTCAGTACCAATAATTAGTCAGAGGTGTCTTGGGCAGTATGGCCAAATAAAAGCTGTGCTCAAAGAAATCCCAATTATCCTAATTTCAGGACTTTTATAGAGTCTTTGCTTTCGAAGCCTAAAATAAATAAATAAACAAGGCCAAGGAATCCATTTGAAATATTAATTAAAATGCAAATTAAATCCAGATTGCATGGGCTTTAAAAACTGCTCTCTGAAGTTTCCATGAATATAAAGCATGTGACAAGCTACTGTTTTAAATGATCTGCATAAACATACATTGTTGAAAAACTGCTTGACTTGAAAATAACCTTACCAACACCATGAACTGCGAATAATGAGGGGAAATCTTCAGCAGCAACAGCTTTCATTACTGACAGCCCTGTTTGTCAGGCTCTGCAGCATGGCAGGAGGGAAGGCGATCTGACGTGCCCTGGCCCACTACCACTCCTGCCCATCTGTGGCGGTGGCCGGCTGCCGGCATTCCAGGCGGCACGCCAGCTTCGGTGGGATGTGGTGTGCCAAGGTGAAACAGCTCTGTGAGAGCCCGTGGTGCATAACCATGGACAGCCAGTGAGGAAGCACAGCCCACCAACCTGGCACCACACCCCTGGCATGTGCAACCATGCCAGCCGTGCTCAGTCATCACAGATTCCTTCCCATCCAGAGCAACCAAAAGCAGAAAACCTAATTCTTCCCTTCATCACTAACAAGTGTCTTTTTCTGCAAAGTCTCTGACTCAGTGCTGTGAATTGCTGTAAGACAAAGGCAAAAGAAATAAGAGCACTATCTTAAGCAGAGACTAACCCAGGTATCTGGTAATCCTCTCTCCAAATATTGTCTTAATGTAAAATGATGTTGTTGGCAGATTACAATCTCTGTTTAATTTGCTTTCAAGTTCTCCCCGCTCCCAAAAGCAAGCCTTCTGTCTACTGGGAAAGGGTTTGTTTTACTTCTGACCAATAGATTTTCTATAGTTTGCCTGGGCAACTACTTCTGACCCTCTGCCAAGCACTATAACCCTGTTAACCAGCCCCGGGAGCCGGCTGAGGGATGGCCGAGGCTCTGCTGAAATGGGCTATGGCCAAGTCACACCACTGAGCAACACAACCTCAAGGCACTTTATGAGGAAGATAAATGACGTTCAGGATACATTATAAACAAAGAATCTAAGTACCTCTCCACCATCTTGGGAACACCAGACTCTCTGGGAGAAGCTTGTACAGCATGAACATGATGAAAGCGTCCGTAAGGAAGAGGAAGATTCTGCCTTAAGAGCTCCATTGGAGCCATAGTAAATCATGCATAGGGTACATGCTGAATGACAAAGCCAATAAAAAACATCAAACATCTGCATGTCCTCTGAGCCTCATCCATCCTGCTTGTCAAACAGGCAGGTGTTCAGAGAAATAAGAGAATCTAACTGTGGACAAGAAGAGCCAATCAAAATGCAAAAGCACTAGTAGCTGAGTTCAGGTTACAAGGCTGCCCCTCTCCTGTATTCCCTAATCTCTAAATGCAGGACTTTGTAATGAAAAAATTTAATATGAGTTTGAGGTGTGGTAGTTAATACATGAAGTTTATGCTGCCCCACTAGGGAGAGCTTCTACGAACAGAAGTTTAATACAGTCTAGTTCCTGTACCTGGAAGAGTTGACCTCCCAGCATTTTGTCAGCCATTGAAACCATTGGTGTCCTTGGCCATTTCTTCATAGCTGTAAACTGTACCAAGACTAATTAATGCTGTTGAAAGATCTGGCTCAGTGGGGAACACCATCTAGACATGATGATCTTGGCTTTAATTTCTGAGCAGACTTGCTTAAAACAAAGTCAGGTATCTTGGCACAGAAGAACCCTTTGTTTTCAAAGCTATCAGACTTTAAAGTATTTTTTCATTTAATTGAAAATAAGATTTCCCCAGAGTGCTGAAGTCTGCTCTTAATGCATGTGCGCAGCTCTAATTAATGTTAATTATTTGCATTCACTGAGGGGAGAAGTATATTACTTCAGGTGCCTACTTGGAATATGTTACTTTAGCCCTTCATTGACTCCAAGTGGAAGACTCAAATGGAAAGATGCAGTTCTGTCAAAATCCAAGTGTCTAGTGCCTGAAGGTAATCCAGATTGAGTGTAGGACAGGATGTACTACACCACAAATAGCTTCCTGCACCACGCAAAGTCTGACTCACAGAGCTTGCACACACAGCAGCACAGAGATCACTGCTAGTTCATTTTCCCTCTGCACATTTGGGCAGGGGAAGAATTTCATCAGATGCTTGCACGTGCATGACCAAATGGCCCGTGAGCCCCAGTACCACACTGCCTCAGCACAAACAACAAACACACACCGCTCAGGCTGGGACCACACAACAGGTCAGTGCTAGATCCCGAAACGAAGCCCAGATCTCTGGGGATCTAAGCTCAAGTTTTATCTACTCAGCTACACTTCATTTTGTGGCGGGGCTGAAGACTCCAAGGGATGTTTCTTTCAGAGCACCACTGAAATAATAAAGCAGGACAGATTTATTCCAGCAAAGGAATGTGGTCCATACACTTTTCATTGTAAATAAACTGCAAAACCTGGACATCTTCCATGCTCTGCACCACACGTGCAAGTTCATCCAAATTCATCAACCTTGACAACATCTTTCTAGATGGTTACTCTTTAACTAGGGCTTTATTGGATCTCTGTAACCAAATTTGCTGCAGCTGCGTGACCCTGGTTTGCTTTTGGAATGGAACAAGCTGTGGGAGGAAGTGCCAAGTGGGAGCCCACCTGCCAGGCAGCCACTGTAGCTAGGAAGGACCAGTCTGATTGTGCAAAATCTGGCAGGTGGCAAAGATGTGCTGTTTATTTTTCCTAATGACAAAATTAGCACACTGATAATAATCAAACAGAGCTGTGTGCAATGGGGGTTTATTTAATTAACAAATGTCCTTTTTCAGGTATGAGCAGGATGCAGGCACTGTGCTCATCCATGCAAGCTGTCACTCATGTCCCTGGAAAGCTTATACACAAAGTGCCTTCAGCTCCCTTTGTCTGGGTTTGCTCTGGAGAGGAGGTGGTTCCTACTTGCCTTTTTTAATCACGTATTCTCTTTCTGCAGAATGTTATATTCTTGCTAACGTCCAAGAACACAGGTCACATCTAATAGAATAGATTGCTTTGAAAAGCACAGTGGAAAAGGTTTTCTTCCAATATGCGCCCACAAAGTAATGTTGGGAATGCTGCCTCTTGCTACTTTTAACTATAGTATGTCTTCGTATCTCACAACTGCTTGATTGAAATTGGCTTTCTCTTATTAAGTTATCTGTGGCTTTAATATTTAATAGATAGAAACATCTTACACCTCGACTACCTTTATGTAATACAGCAGCTTCAGAGGCATGATCATGCCTTTTGTTAGCATCCCGCTCTAGGGACTCACCTAGTAGCAAAAGTCAATAGTGGTGATACAATTTTTCTTCTGTGTTTTATGTTATGCTCTGAAGGAGTTGGTGCAGCTGTTCACAGTTGCATCAGCCTGCTTATGCCATATATCTAAGAGGGAAGTTGGTCAACAAACATGTGACACAAAAAAATTTTCTGTTGTATACTGTCCATTAGAAAGAAGGCAAGTGAGGAAGAACAGCAGTAGACACTTTATACAAAAGTCAGTTCAAACAGTAGCAGCTGTTTTCAATTTACCCCTGCTCAAGGGACATCAGCACACTGAACTTTCTTACAACAGAGTCATAAATTTCTAAGTCCAACAGCTTGCATTTATAAAAAAACCTAGGAGGAGGATGTTCAAGATATAAAACTCAGGTTTATCTTTTACTTATTAGTAATTTGCTCTAAAGAGAGAGCCTAGCCTCAAACTTGACAAATTTGCCACCAACTTCTCCAAGACAAGGATATTCCAGTGTTAAGTTTTCACTCATTCTGTTATGGAGATAAGGTCCAGATGTGAACTAAAACCACTTGTTTCTTCAAACCTCATGACTGGTTTGAAATAAAGTTTTAGATTTCCTTTGCTTCAACTTTGAATTTTCCTCATTCCATTTTGTTCTGCTTTTTTTACTATTTTTATCAGCATTGAAATCTATTCTAGGCAAGTCCAGGTAGCTCAAGAGTTTTCAGGGTAGTCAATACCATGTAACCAGTGACGACGTAACACTTTAATAGTCCTTCAGTAAGGGCAGCTGTGTAACCTAGGCTCGAATTTCTCTAGCTAGCCTGGCTAATTTGGAAAACAGAAGCAGATTTAAGAGCAGAAATTAAAAGGATGCTAACTGTGTATCAGCTCAGGAAAGGAACGTTCCTACCAGGGCCTCTAGGGGTGTTTAAAGAGGTTTGTGGGATTGTAGGAAGCCTAGCACAGCAGTCATGATTGAGATGGGAGCACCTCATCAGATAAATAGCTACAAGCGGAGTCACTAAGCACCTTCATGATGCTGGAAGAGAGACAGAGTCAATGAGATGAGATGAGTCAGTAGGAATGTGACAGGAAGGCAGAGGAGGATGTGAATAGATTAACATTGCAACCAAGGCTTGTATATTCATCATTGTAACTATTCATTGAAGGGATCAAAGAGCTGCAGGTAAAAGGCCAGAAAAGAAGGGATTATAGTTATCCAGGTGCATGTGACAAGATTACACTGGAAAACTGCAGAGTAGGATTTTGAGAAATGTGGATAGGAGCTAAAAAGGCAGGATCAAAGCTGAAAACCATTCTCATGTAGAGCCAGAGAAATTTGGAAGCCAGAGTTTGTGATAACAAAAAGGAACAAAGTGCAGGAGTCCAAAAATAAATTGAATTTGACCATGAGACGACAAGAACAGAGGGCAGATGTGGGATTGAATGGAGAGCAGGGGTCAGGAGCAGGCTGTGTGGCTGAAGACAATAGAAACAGGAGGTGAGTTAATTCTCAAAATGAGTAGAGGAGTGCCTTTTTAAAAGGGGCTAAATACAAAGAAGAGGGATGTTAAGGGTCAAGTTAGTAATAGAGAAGGGAAAAAGACATGGAGGCAAAAACTTCTAAAAATAATAATGTAATTAGTGATGTTGGCATAGTAAGTATCAAAATAATAAAATCATTCTTTGCTGCATTTGGAGTTAAAGGAAATGTTGCTGAGGCTGCAGAGACTCACTTTTTCTTTCAAATGTGATTTTTAAAAATGCATGCAATGTCCATTATCAGCAATCAAGCTTGGAGCAAAGGAATAGGGAAGGAGAAGGAAAGAAGAGAGATCCAGAACTGTGCATTTAGCCAATTTTGTTGTTCCATTTGTTGTGGAAGAAACTTTATAATAAAAATCTGAAATTACACATGCATATATACACGTACATAACTTTTAATTCAAAGCACTGAAAATAGTAAATCCTCCTAGAGATGGATATCATGGGCTTTGTTTAAGGCATAATCTCTATTCCTTTTGAGTTTATGGAGCAAGAAGAGCTGTTGAAATTGAGTGAAAGCTGCAGACAGAGTCTTTAATCAATCTCAAAAGCTGTTTATTGCAAGTACACTATAAAGCAATGGAGATTAATGTCGGTTTCTATAAATCACAGTGAAAAGCATCTTCTCTTTCACTGCCAGAGGTGTAAATATCATTCCTTTTTTCTCAGATTTTGCTGTAACGTGCTAGCTGCAGAGGTCCTTCAGGGGAAGAGAACACAAGCACACTGTTATGTGCTTCCAAAACAAGTAAATTTAAAAACAACTTGCATATTTATTTACAGAACTGGAAACTGCTGGAAGTTTTAGGCACCTAGTTCCTACTGAGCAGCTTTTGAAAATGTCAACCCATATACAGAAGAGAACTGCCAATTAACTGCAGCTACCAGTGGGGCAGGAACCGCTCACACAGTGAGAAGCAAATTGTCTTTCCAGTGCACATCCCACAGGTTCCAGACAGTGAATACAATAGACATATCACCATTTTCTTTCCTTGTGAAAGCAGTGGTTGGGCATTTGATATTACTAGCTGACCAAAGAAATTATAAAAAATTCCTGGGGCATATTCAAAAAAAAAATCTCTATTTATGTGGCTTCAAGCCTATTTTGTGTTCATTTATGGCCTCATACTGTAGGAAATGAATTTAGAGCAGAGAGAACAGAAAGCCAGGGACAGCTCGTGTTGCAAAACAAAAATGCAAAATGGAAAGTTATTGCCATTTAAGAGAGTCAACAGCTGGGCTTTCCCACCACTCCCATCAGTCCCGCTCTCCCATCATCAGCTGTTGGTTGAATACCTCTACCAATGCCTCATAAGAAAACCTCAATAGCTGCCCTGATCCGTATGAGCTGCAAAGCATCTTATGCAGCTCCACAAACTACCTACCTAGAGAGATATCCTACCTTTGTAGCAAGGTGGCCAAACCTTCTTGTACCAACTGTGAAGAGAGATTCTCCCTCCTCCAGGAGGAAAATCACAGTGGTTAAGCTAGGCTGCTCCTCTGAATAACTCTGTGGAGGAATCTTTCCATACACAATGATTGTACAGGGGGTTGATAGAAATTATTGTCTTGGTTTAGGCTTAAAATTTCTACGGCACTTCAGGGTAAATGTGACTGCACCGCTGTGGGCACACAGGTTGATCTGAAGGAAGATCAAAGTAGAAGATAAGCTCATTCATCTAAAAAGTAGGGACCGGAGTCAGTCAAAACACTTCCTTGTAACAGGCAGAAGAGAGCCTTGATAGAAAGTGTCTTACCTGAGGTCTCCACATACCAGCTGGAACTTTGCAAAAGGCCATGACAGGTTGAAGCAAGACACAAATGCTGAGATCTTGGCGAAATGTTCAGAAAAAAGCATCATCATACTGAAATATCTCACAAGTTCCTAGCACAAAAATTCACAAAATACCCTTTGCTGAACATAAAGTTGTGCATAGGCTGAGACTAAGAAAAATGTATTTGTATGTCTCATTTCCTGAGCATAAAGGCAGAATAGTGAAGTAAGATTCAGTCATTGTGTTTGGACGAGATTCCTACTAATCCCCCACTGATATATCTGAATCATTTTTTCTGTTATTATTCTTGTTAAATAGCTGAGATATTTGAGTGGAATATTCATTGGGATTCAACACCAAGGAAAATATCACATGGATTAACATACAGTTTCAGAACAACTTAAAACTATGCCACAATGTTTTCCTGAATCCCACACCAAAGTGCAAAGCAATGATAAAGTGTTGGACTATCCAGACTGAACTCAGAGATTTTTGCTTACTGACTTTTGATAAAACTTTCAAGGAAAGAATATATTCATTCCAAAAGCATTTAATAAATGTTAAGATACTAGGTCTGTCTTAGTTAATTAAATTTAAGGAACATGGAAGTGGATAAAAGTTCATTAAATAGGTACAGGCTGATGGTGAATTGGAATACTAATTGAGCTTTTATGTGCAACAAAAGAGATACAAATGGAAATGCACTGTTATTCTAGTGAATGTCTCACATAAAAGGCCCCAATGGAGCAGAGAATGCATGAAGAAAATTGGATTGTAAAATCTCTGAGATAAAGATCAGTTCTATGAAACATGATGCCCCATTGCTTGCTTTTCTATTTTAAGATTCTTTTAATAATGACAACAAATGATGCAGTGACTGCTATAGGTGCATTTGAGAGGTTCACAGTCAGATTCAAAAATGAGGCAGTTGTTAGATTCAGGGCTTACAAAAAAGGCGATGTGATGGGACTTTCATTTATTTAATGGTATGTTTGAGTATCACTGGCTTAAAGAGCATGAAACCTTAGATTAGAAAGAGTCATATATTCCAATGCTGTTCTTAAACTTTCAGAGTGTAGTGGTTAGTTTGGAAAACCTTTACCTAGTACAATTTGTAGCAGAACCCTGAAATGCATGTGAACTATTCAAGCTTAGAGAGAAGAAATGAGGCTGGGCTGGAAGGAATATACAAAAAATCGTTTCTGAAGGTTGGAGGACACAACTGAACCCTGTGCTTCTCCCAGGTTTTCCTCCTCCAGTAACAATACCAACCTTGCATCTCCAAGCCAGCTTTTGAGATGCTCGTTGGGGCTGCAGCTGACTTTTTACTAGTAATAGCAGTGGTACTAACATACTTCCTTGAAAGACCAAAAAGAAAGTATAGGTACAACATTTCCCACACCTTTGGAACCCAGGTTATCTAGGAGCATTGACAGCCAGTGAAGAAAATTCTGGAATGGCAATAGGAAGTGCTAAGAATCTAGACTGAGAAGGGCTGAATTTCACTGCGTGAAATAAATGTTCATTGTAGGGCAAATAATCACTTTAAAATGTACTTTGTTTTAATTATGTGTTGAACCAGAGCTGTGCATATATTAACCTCCATATAGAATTCTCCAAATATTGTTATGTGGTCACATCATATGTAATTTGAACTGCTCCCAGAGTTCACAAGATATTGAATTTGGACTTATGTCCTCTAAGTCCAGACAGAACAGTCTCTATGCATGTAAATTATCATTAAAAACTCCATTTATCTATTTGAGTCTTTCAGCTATTTTGTAAGATAATTTTGACTGCACAGAGACATCTCCAGGCAGCCTAATTTCATCTACGTCCCTGTGGTTTCAGTGGTGTCTAGCCAGGAGGAATCATTAGACACAGGGACTCTGGTGGGATATCAGATGTTAGGGAAATGTTTGTAAATGTAGGGACTGCCCTGTCCTAGAGTGGACTCCCCAGGAAAGGGAAGGGAGTGCTCATTATTAAGGGTTTTAAGAGGCAGCTGGTAGGAACACCGTAAGTATACATCTTTGCTTTGAGAGAGGGAGGAACTAGATGACCTTTCATCTGCCTTTCAGCCATATGAGATTATCCTTATACAGTTGTGGTGGTTTCTGTCAAAATAGCTTCAAGGTATCTCACAATATAGAAAAAATTAAATTCTGATATAAACATGAATCCTGTCAAGTCCAATTTAAAAAATATATAGAGACTTGGCATTCCTGTTATAAAAATATAATAGACCTAAAATTGCTATGCCTAATTATTTAGGGGGCTTAATAGATTATTCTTAAACTTCCATGTCATATAGGCAGAGCCATAACAAATTCAACAAGTGTTGAGCCAAGTATTCAAAAATCTTCTTATGGGGACCATGTTTCAACCACACACCAACATGACAGAAATGTAGGGAGACTGCCATGATCCTTGGTAGGGCAAGACAGATGAGAACATATCCACGTGTGAACTGAAACCTGATCCAGGGTATGTACTGAATCATGAGTTTCTCACTACAACCAAGATTGCCCACAGGCTTCAGGCTGTGCTAGTCACAGATGATGGGCTGAAGAGCAATCCAAACAAAATGCAGACATTTTCAGGTCTCAGTAATTTGTTTATCTACAAAAGTAAACTCATGTGTTTGGTTTTTGGCTGGTCCTCTCCATTAGTTCCAGTTTAGGACAGGCCTTTATCTTCCGGTTTCTTATAGGTAGTGATACTCACCTGAGTGAAATGATTTTGCCTGTAATAACAACCAACACAAAGGAGAAAGGGGAGAAGGAAATTATAAATCAGTATGCTCTGGCACTGTTAATTTCCACTACTTGGTAAAACCCAAATACTACAGACACAGCCTCAACTGAGCTGTGAAGGTTATTCGATTTCTTCATGTTCTGCTGATGGTTTACCATCTGTTGTCCTCATAACAATGCTAAAGGGAGTATTCACACTACTGAAATGCCCCCTGGTAGCACATCTCTCCCCATGTGTTTCTCCAGTATGGCTCTTTCCCTCCGTATCCTCTCTCTCATATCACCTCTAAGTTAACGTTCTTCCATTTACTCTGATAATGCTGATGCCTTTTTAATCGTATTTATTTTCACCTCACCGGCATTCATACAACCTCTGGCTGTGATCTTATCAGCTCCCTGGGGAAAGTATTCCTGTAACTGTCTATTGAGGAATTCTCCCCTCTATTCTCCAAGGAAGCCAGTCAAAGAAGTCTCACTGTTAGAGACAGAACACAGGATTAGGCAGACCACTGCTTTGATCCAGCAGGCAAATCCCTCCTGAAGCAATTGAAGTTGGCTTTGGGTAGTGATTAAATGAGGCATTGCTAGAGAAAATCCAAAGTTTTTGGATTTTTTTTTTTGCAGGAAGCCCTATTGGATACAGAATGGTTTTCTTTCTGAATCAGCAATGCCCAAGCAAATTCATGTTACTTTGCTGCTTCAAAAGCTGTGCAACTAAAGGAGCGACAGAAAGACTCTCATATCCCTGCCAATACAGACATGCTACTTCACTGTAGTGCTGTGTCCAAGATAAGACTTTCAGTGTGTTTGTGGCTTAGTGCCCCAAATGTGGTGTGCTGCCTCATAGCATGATGCTGTCTTTACTGCTATCACCCTTTCTCCCCAAGTTACTTGATGTTTTCTCCAGGTGCTTTTTAATGGAAAGTTTTCATCATCACCTATGGCTCTGAAGTAGAAACTGTCTCTCCATTTCCAAGCCTCTCATGTAGCACTGATTGCAGAGTTATTATTTCTTTGCATTTGCAGAGAGGTTTGCCCAGCTCCATTCTTCCCCTTGCCTTCTCCAGTCACTCAGGCTTAGCTCAGCTTTGTATGTGTCTCTCTGCTCAGCTACCCTGAAGGAGTTTGGGCAAGATCCCTGAAAGCACAGCTTGTCTTTGTGGTAAGGACAAGGAAAAACACCAGTGCTCAAGAAAATGACAGAATAAATTATTAAAAGCTACAGCTATCAGTCCAAGAATTTTCACTTATAAATGAAGTCTTACTAGTTTCAATAAAGGCAGGATCAAGATCTTAAAGTGCGTAAATGGATACACACTCAAAGCAAGTAAAACAATCCTTTAGTTTTTTTGAGGTATAAGTAAGGCAAAAAAGAGGGGGAAAAAAAGCTGGGATTTTCACAGTCATTTTTTATAGAAATGGTTTGTAGAGAACAAGAGGCTTGATACAAGCAATTAACTCACATCTCACCAGATCAGCAAAACAATGGATTATTTCTCTTCATTTACACATCCTTTGCTCTGTGTTTCTGGGGAAGCTTTGCAAATATCCTTCTGTAGTTCCATCCTGAGACAGGCTCCGCACAGGGAACCTCCCACATCACAGTTTTTAGAAGGTGTGGGGGTTTTCCTGAACTGCTGCAGACAGCAATGCAGCAGAATTCAGTTTTAAAAGGCCCAAGAGGTTTGCAGTTAATTATTGGTTTTCAGGATTTTCAGAGAAATGCAGCTGCTGAAGTGATCTAGGCCAATCTCCCCCCTCACCCTTTTGCCCTTCTTTTGACCTTGTGGTGACTCTGTCTCTGCAGAGGATTTTGGAAATAAGTCAAGTAACTAATAAATACACCAAGCTGCTCCTTTACAGGACTTTGCATCTGGTCTGGGAGTTACAGTTATTAACTCCTCTGGCAGCTCATCATTTAATTTACCTGCTACTCACCCCTTTTGAGCATCCAGAGGATAATCCAGTCCACAGGAGCCCTGCTATAGCTGGTGTGCAGGAAATCATTGTCCTATTCCCAATTTATCTAATGTAATCACTTCATTGCCTTCCTATAAGAGCTCTATCCCATCAAGAAGCTTTGGAATAATGTAAAGACATTAGAGATTAGAATTTATCGATCCTGAAGTTCATAAATTTAATGAAAATCATGATTCTCCAAAGGAGCTTAATCTTCATTTGTTCTGTCAGTGGAGGTGTCAAGATTTAGTTTATGATTCATTAACCCATTGCCTACTGCTACTTTTTCCATATTCAGCTTTTCAGGAAAAGGAAAGATAGATACATTGTGTGCACTTACATACAGTGCTTTCTCTTAGCTGCTGTACTGGAGATGCCAACTGATAGTCTCTGATTGTAAAGTGAGAATGGAATGTGGTTTCTCTTAGTGACTTCAGGTCCCTCAGCTGCTCCTCATATGACTTACTCTCCAGACTCTTCCCCATCTCCATTGCCGTTCTGTGGACTCACTCCAGCGCCTCACTGTCTCTCTTGTAGAGAGGGGCCCAAAACCTATTAAAAATTCTGTCTAGCAGCAAGGGATTTGTCTTGTTGTTAGTTTCTTCTGTTCCCTGTGTAGAAAGATAATTTGACTTAGTTTTTTGCCAAAAGTTCATCACCTCTAGCTGCTGCTCTCATCCCCAACCCTGGCATGAACCCTTCCAGTTAAGAAGAGTGGGTTTTCACCTAAGCAGCACTGGCATCAGATACTGCACAGTTAAGCTATAGAGAACTTATAGGAAAATGAAGATACTCATGCTGAAGTCTTCTTCACCCTAATAATACATTCCCCAAATAACTCCGTCCCACCACGCACTGCAGTTCACAGATCTTTCCTGTTTTGGATGCCTGTTATTTTGTCCACCTGATAAAACCTTGTGATGAAATCCATAGTCTTTCAGACACATTGAGAAAAATCCATAATCAAGGGGAGAAAAAAAAAGAAAAAAACCAACCTTTGCAGGAAGTGTGGAGAAGAATTGTAAACTCTCTGACATTTCTTCCAGAAGTGCTATATTTCACACTGTGGGATTTTTTTTAAAAAAAAAGAGAATACACATAGGCAAAGTGGTTATGTGAGGCTGTTCAGATCTGCTCTGCAGCTCACAGAAGTCAATGGAATTCTACTCATTGATTTCAGCAAACTTTAATGCCCACCTTTGATCTCCACTTACCCCTTCTCAGCTCACAAGGCTTTTTCCCAGCACTGATGTAAATAATGCAATGCAAGCTTGACTTTGACCTTCTTCTGTCCTATACTTATTTCGCTACCCAGGAATACTCCTTTCTCTGGTGTCATGAACAGCAATCACATTTTGATTCAAATATCAGGACAACCTCTGATTTTGGAGAGGAAACAGAATATCCGGGAGAATATCACAGCCAGAGTCATCTGGATTTAAATAACTCACCCCCCAGACCCATTGCAGCTATAACAGTGCTGCTGCCAGTCCCTACACAAAAGGAATTTGCAGTGTAATGCACTGCTCAGGCTTGGACATGACTGGATGAAGAGAAGGCTGTAGATGTGGATCTGGACTTCAGCAAAGCCTTTGACACTGTCTCCCACAGCATACTCCTGGAAAAGCTGGCAGCCCATGGCTTGGACAGGGGCACTCTGTGCTGGATTAGGAACTGGCTCGAGGGCTGGGCCCGGAGATTGGTGGGGAATGGTGCTGCATCCAGTTGGCAGCTGATCATTAGTGGTGTTCCCCAGGGATCAGTGTTGGGCCCAGTTCTTTTTAATACCTTTATTGATGACCTGGATGAGGGGATTGAGTGCACCATTAGCAAATTTGCAGATGACACCAAGTTTGGGAGGAGTGTCAGTCTGCTGCAGGGTAGGAGGGAGCTCTGCAGAGGGACCTGGACAAGCTGGATAAATGGGCTGAATCCAATGGTATGATGTTTAATAAGGCCAAGTGCCAGGTCCTGCACTTTGGCCACAACAACCCCCTGCAGCGCTACAGGGCTGGGACAGAGTGGCTGCAGAGCAGCCAGGTGGAGAGGGAGCTGGGGGCACTGATTGACAGGAAGTTGAACATGAGCCAGCAGTGTGCCCAGGTAGCCAAGAAGGCCAAAGGCATCCTGGCCTGTATCAAGGATAGTGTGGCCAGCAGGACCAGGGAAGTGATTCTTCTTCTCTACTCAGCACTGGTGAGACCACACCTTGACTACTGTGTCCAGTTCTGGGACAATTTAGGAAGTACACTGAGGTGCTGGAGAGTGTCCAAAGAAGTGCAACGAGGTTGGGCCTGGAGCACAGGTCCTATGAGGAGAGGCTGAAGGAGCTGGGGCCATTTAGTCTGGAGAACAGGAGGCTCAGGGGATACCTCATCACTCTCTACAAGTACCTGAAAGGAGGTTCTTCTCTGAGGCAACTATCAGTAGGACAAGAAGGCATGGTCTTAAGCTGTGCCAGTGGAGGTTTAGGTTAGACATTAGAAAGAAATTCTTTACAGAATTCTTTACAGAATTTTTTACTGAGAGAGTGATCAGACACTGGAATGGGTTGTGCAGGGGGGTGGTAGAGTCACTGTCCCTGGAAGTATTTAAGAAGAAACTGGATGCGGCACTTAGTGCCATTGTCTAGTTGACAGGGTGGTGTTGGGTCACGGATTGGACTCGATGATCTCAGATGTCTTTTCTAACCTGGCTGATTCTGTGATTTTGTGTGACTTCAGGCAGCAGCAAGAGATTGTTCTGCTTCTTGACAATGTAAAACTGTTATTTTCCTCATGAGCAGAGCTGGAAGATCATGGAAGAAGGGCAGCCTGTCTCCTCCCTAGGCAAGCATGTCAAGGGAAGTAACAACCATGCAATAAGAGATGTGACAAATGGCCTCTTTCATTATCTCACTACTATTCTAAATTAAGCATCCTTTCACGGGACTGATCTTTCTGATTAAAACCATGAGCAGAAAATAAGAAAGATGAAAATAGCTGAAAGTCTATCTAACTCAAGAAGTATCTTGAGTTACCAGTTAATAGAGAAACTGCTTTCTATGTATATTTTGACAGAATTAGCAAAGGTAAATGCTTCTGGGAGGGCCATTTACTTTACTGGGTCAATTAAGAATCACAAGAGTACCTTTAGAATTTAGCTTTTGCTTCAGAAATTCATCCCAGACATTCTTCTGTAAAGGAAAGGTACATAGTTGGCTGCATTTTGTCTCACTTTCTTGCTTTCTCTCTCTCCCTACCTAGATATATAGCCAATAGCCCTTAGCAGTTTTTCTTTAAAATTCTGCCTATAGCAAAGTTAAGGTGCAGGCACAAGGCCCCAGGCTCTCTACACTCTTAAGTATTTCAGCTTCAGTACCCTTCTTCTAAATTGCTGTCCTCAAAGCAAGGAGTGAAAACAGCCAATGCTTCAGCCACTTCTTATGCAGACTAACCACATGCTTCTGCCTATACCTTTTTTAGAAAATATAATCTCTGCTCAGTAAGAACTTAAACTGAAGAATCCATGCCAACAGTGTGCCCTCAGTACTTCAATACCAGGTTCACAAACAATAATGACCATGCACTTATTTTTAAGGTCCATGCAGGGTCACAAGCAGAAATAAATAGTAAAGCCATGTTTGCAGTGAGCCAAACAGCAGGAGTGGATAAGTGGCCAAGGGACTTCTTGATCCATTTGGGACTCGGAGGGTCAAAAGAGCATCCCAAAGACTTGGGCACTTTCTGAGCCCATTTCATTCAGCTCTGGCTAACGTTGCTGCCAGTGCTTGGGAAGGAATATTAAATCTAAGGATGGTATAGCCATGAATAAACATCCAACAAAAGACTGATCATCATGACCATAATCTTGAGAAGAACACTAAGCAGGACACCAGAAGTGTCAGAGGTGTCCTGGTTAGTGCTGCACCATGCTCTATAACTGGATATGGGTTAATGGATAAAGTTACAGAAAGTATGCTTAATAAGTCATAGCATTTCAGGGGTTTGACTTTTTTTTTTTTTCAGAGAAGCAGTATTTTTTTCTTGCTGTGAGGGGCTTCTTGTGACAGCTTGCCACAACAATTTTTAGTCTACTTTGGCACTGATTGTTTTTACTATAACATCTCTTTACAGGGCTCTGTCAGTGCAAAGCCACTTAATGTTGAGGATTTTCTGGCTAGAGAGTAGAAAATTGTCTTGCTACAAAGAGAGATTAGCCTTTGCCTATAATCTGGAGGAAGGCTTACAGATCTATGTGTTGCTTTATGTGTTTCTTTAACAATGAGTTAGACTGAGCATCAAAAACAGTCAAAGTCTGAACAACAGCTGCACTAATTTCTGTGACCGCAGTTTTGTGCAAAAAATGTAGATCCAAGGAGCAAGAAGAGAAGGGCTTTTTGACTGCAGACCCTGAACAAGGCTCAAATGACAAACTCAACATGATCTCAAAACTGTAGTTCATTTTATCTGTCTGAGAGTAGTTACCTGAGACTGGGAATGTACATGGCAGTCTATGTCCAGTCTTTAAAACATTTCTTATAAACAAACACAATAATTTCAGTATTTCCATAACATAATTATGGTTTCCTGAGGACATTTCCAAACACCAGAGAACCTCTGGAAAAAATCTCAACTGTACAAGTTGGCTAACTGGACAAATTAGTCCAAGTCTTGCCAAAAGCTCAGATACTGAAAAGCTGCATTAACAGCACTGGAAAATTATGTCATCAGCACCTCAGTTCACATCTCCTTAGAATGTCCTCCAAAAGCTGTCACAGTTCCTGCACTAAATCTTGCAGTTCTCACCTGCCAAAAGTCATGAGGGTTGATCAGCAAGATAGGATGAGTCAAAATGGAAAACTGAAAATATAACAGAATTGATCCACAGAGTAGAGGTATGCAATGGAGGAGAGATAACTTATGTTGGGAGAAAAGCCAAGTCTTAAAAATTGCTCAGCATGCCTAGGACCACTGTTTTCCACACCAGCAACAACTGAGAGGCTTGGTGGCAGCTTTGTCACCTTTTCTAGCAAACATACAACCAAATGATGCTCATCTATGAGAAACAATTTAGGGATAATGTAATTATTCTGCCATTGTGACTTACTACAGATCCCATTGACCCAAAACTCTCTGTAATTTCTCAAGCACAGATAACCCATGGCAGGAAAATAATTTTCATAAATATATGTATATATATATATATAAATGGCCTTTACTTACTGTAAGAATAAGGTACAATGATCTGATCAGGCCTCACTGCCTCAGCATAGGCAGCCTGACTTCATAAAGCACATTAAATCACTGCTAGGACTATGAATAACAGCTTATGGAAGTCCTCACAAAAGTCCTACGACCATTTAAAATGAGTCAAGAGCTGTGTGTATGCTATTCTCCTTCCTGCAAGAAAAACTTTTAATTTATAAGAGTGGTTCATTGTTCAATACCCACTGTGTTTTCTTCATTAACTCCAGCGTTTGCCTGATTTCATTTTTCCACCAAAGGGAAAAAATATATTGAGCTGTCAGTGATGTTATCTATGAAGAGAGGCTGCGGATTTCATATATTGAATCTAAGCTCTACAAATAGTCAAGTAATGGGAAAGGCTTTTGTAATAAAACACAGGTAAAAATAAGCTTGCAAAAATCAAAGGAAAAAGAAAAGTCTAAATTGTTTATGTAATCAGTTATACTCCCCTGTGTTGTTGATCTGTCTCTTCCTTTTGAAATTTTCTCTTATATTTTCCAGAGTTGGTAAAATAGTATTTGAAAACAACTGCATAAAAATAGTATCTCGGTTGCTTCACAGATATTGTCGTCTAGTTCTCGCCCACGTGAGAGGAAGCTCAAGTGTGCACACACATGCACATACTTTTTGGTCTGGTTTATTCACGGGAAAACTGAAGTAGGAACTGAGCAACAACATTGTTTGGTTAAGGTCGTAGAGAGGGAAAGGAGGTTTCCATGAAAAATTGGGGTTGGTCATTTCATTTGATTCCAATCCATTTTACAGCGACAACCTGCAATGCAAAAGGAAGGAGATATGGTTGAAGACAGACTAGGAATGAGAAGAGACTGGATTCATTTCCATGAAAATGGCAATTGAACAAGTTTGAGTGAGTGGGAGAACTCTGAGGCTGGGGAAAGGGAGGGGCACCCTGAGAGTTTGGAGGAATCTCAAAAGACTTGGAAATGTATCATTATGGAGGGACTAGCAAAAACAATTGAGAGGATAAAGAGGATTAAGATGACTGGAAGGTCTGAAATGTGGCTGAAAAGACATTTGAGACTTTGGGAATAGCCATTTCAGCAAAATAAAAAAGGAAATATTGAATTTACAAAAATGAAGCACTTAGATGGAAATAACTGAGGCAGAAATCAGGCAGTGACAGGAGCTGGAGGCAGCGTGGGGGTGAGATTGACAAGGGGCTTTGTGGAGAATGGCCATTGAGCAAAACATTTCCTGTAGTGAGATGACAAAGAGCCATAAAAAGAAGTGAGGAACACAAGTGGAGTTGTTGAACACAGTGGGAATGGGAGGAATAATAAACTAGTTCAATGACCAACCCACAGGTGACTTTTGAGCCTGTGGCACTTCCATAACTTCAGGTCATATAATAAATTACCTTAACATATTAAATTTTAACACAAGACACTCAGGAACACAGTCTCACTCAAGTCAATGCAAAATGTGTTCCTGTGTTGGGTGGGTGCTTTCCGAATTTCCTCCCAAATGTCTTCAATTCTTGGGATAAATGTTGACACACACCACAAAAAGAGTACAAACTAAGATATTTATACTACAGGTCTGCCTGCCAAACTGTATAGAGAATCAATACAAAAATAGATGAAATTGCATTTACTTGTATGCCCCATGTATTTGTTTCACCTCCCCACCAGTCTTGTCTTCTCTCTAATTCTCTCTTTCCTTTCTCTTAAATCTAATACTCTTTGCAGCAGCTCAGGTCTAGATGCTACTGATTTTTGTTCGTTTGCTTGTTTGTTTAGTGAATAATCATCCAAAACCTCTAGAGCATATCCTGTTCTAATCTAATGTGAAATGTTAAAAGCTGCTTACCAGCAAATTAGCTCTTGCCAAATTATATGCACACCAGATCCTACAAGTCAAATAAAATTAAACTGAAGTTTGGTTTCCACTTTGGTAGAGATAACTTAGAAACTGGCCCTGGGGCACACAGTCAACTAACTGGCTGTCTGGCTTAATAGCACAAAGCACATACTGTAATTATGCCCATCATTTCCTCTTAACCACTCACTGTTGCAAAATACACACTTCAGAGATGTTTACCTGCTTTTTCAGGGATAAAGTAGACCAGGAAATCCTACTGCTCTGAAGTCACAGCTTACAGCACACTGCTTTTCAGGAATACACTTGAAGTGTTTGGCAGTTAAATATCATAGCATGTGACAGAGTTTCAACATGAAGGACAATAATCCCAGAGCTCTCCTGCCTCCCCAAGCTTTGCTTTTCAACACCTTCTTAACTTCATTTGGAGTATCGTGTGTATTTGCACATCAGTGTGTTAGAACAAGACCTTGTAAGGAATTTGGGGTTCAGAAATTGCCTAGTAAAGGAGATTTTTTATTTGCTGCTTTAATCACACACTATTCCAAAGTCTTGTGTTTCTCTGTCTCACAAACACAGCCTTTGTCAAGGAGAAAGAATTGTTCCAGCATTAAAGGATAAAACTCCACCTCTGCTGAAACCAAGGGCCATTTACCATAGATCCCTTACAGCCTGTACACATTAAATGCAGGGAGAAATGTAATGGAATTGTTTAGAAAAGCAAGTTTCCTCATATTGAGAAGCAGCCTGCCTGTTTATCACCATTCGCTCCAGACCAGAAACCTTCCAAAGCAGGACAAGAAATTAGACCAGATAATATGTGAGAGAGAGATGAAGAGCAGGACACTGCAGCATTTTGTTATTAGTGGGTCCAAACAGCCCATAAACTCACCCTTCTTGATATCACTACACAAGTGCAAGCAACTACTCTGATCTGAATGTCACTGAGCTCAGTGAAACCTTTCAGTTACCATCAGCATGTGTAGTAGTAACACAAGCATTTCTTTAATTTATGCAGGTTTTGTAGAACAAGTGAGTGCCACTAATCAGCCAAGGCGATTTCACAAGGACAAAGCAAATTCATACGATGTACCTTTTCAAAGAACCAGCGTGTTATCTGTAAAAAATTCTTGAATTATTTTTAATGGCTTGAGTTCCTTCAAACTAGATTGTCAAAATATGCCTAAAATGCACGTGTAAGGCTGAAGATACTCATAAATCATAATGGATATTTTTCAGATAGAAAAAAAAAATTAAAAGTGAGAAATTCTGTAATTATAAGGGTTTTTTTCCCTGAGATTTTTAGATAAAGCACTTCGATTTGTAAAATTACAGAGGAGAGTTTCAGAATAGAAGAAGCTTCATTTAAGGTACACCTGAAGGGATTATTTTTTTTATATAATTTATGAGAGAAAGAAATTAGTTCAGATTAACTAAATTTTAATGTGGACTTTTTTCTCTTGGTTTTGTTTTGTTTTGTTTTTTCTTTGGCCAGGTCTCTATGAACTTTACTGCTTGTGTCCCAGGAGAAATGCCATTTTTATAAACAATGTGTTACCAGAGCATGTACCTAATAAAACAATGTGGCGGCATGATATACTTTTAAGACTGCTAGCCTTGTCAGTGATTAATTCAGCCTCTCTGAAGTAGAATGCAAAGCAGAATATCAAGGAAGATAGATAGTAATCAATCAATATTGTAAATCACCACTAAAATCCACAGACAGCATAAATGTAGAGTAACAGAAACACTTTTATATGGAATTCATGTCAAAGCAGTACTGCTTAAGCACCCTGGGGTTCAATTATATCTACGGTGGCTCTATACAGGATTAGTCTCTCATCTGGGGGAGGCTGGAGAGAAGGGGAGAAGGAGAATGTCACCCAGAACTGCAAAACCTTGAATGAAAAATGTAGGTGTGAGCATTCTTTCTGGAACTTTAAAATGAGTTTAATTCAAATGAAACTATCCAATAAATAATACCTTGCAGATGACTTTGAAATGTTTGCACCAGTGCTACTGAATTCTACAGCTGCAAACTTTCATTCTCATCATAAATGACATGTTATAATTATATTTTTTACAGGGTTCTCTATATATGATGATTTATCTTTTTTAATTTCTCTTTCATTAATAGCCTTTTTCTTCCTTGGGAAGATAAGGTGATCTGAAAAATGCACACTGGCTTTTTCAGTGACCCTGGTTTTTTTGGTGTGACAATGCCAATAATAAAAACTAATTTCCTCCTCTGATTTCCTCATATGTACAAAGGAAAGATTGCTTCTGCCTGTGCCTGAAAGCTATTGGGAATACAAAGGCCATCAAACAACTGGTCTAAAACACATGCATATTTTTTCATCTTCTCTTTAAGAGCTCACTTTTTAATCCATTAACAATCACAATCAGCAAACCAAGTCATGGGTGGTTTAGGTTCTCCTATCGTGGTATATCACTGCTATAATTGATTGCCAGTTAACTTGTGTTAGCCAGCCAGTTCAGTAAGCCACAAACATTCATCTTTGGGAATAAATGTTTGCAGACTGCCTATACTAGCATTTACAAATGCATTATCTAACAAGAGTTAATTCCAGCCATCCTTTAACAAAATTAAATCTAGTGTAGAGAAGAGCTCTGTTATTACTTCTTGCACATCTGCTTCTTGGGTTGTTTAGATGGGTTATTTGTTACTGACAGTATTGCATTACAGACTTTCATGTTGAGGCTTCCCTGGAGCTGGTCTTGCCTGTCTCTCCTCCTTGGTTGTTTTTTTTGGCTGCTATGATTGCATTTTTCTCTGTGATACCTCTCGAGAGCCCTTCCTGAGCCCACGTGTGGGTCATTTGTCTAGCACAAGTCTCTGTTTTGCCAGCTGGGTGGTCTGCTCCTCTTCCTGGTGTCCAAACGTTGGTGTGCATCAGCAGCAGGAAGAGGGACTTAGAAGTATGTGATGTCCTGTTATACCCCTAACTGTACCTCTCCAAACTGAGGGTTAAGGAAGTGCACACAGACACAAGAAACAGTTCTTTCCCCAAACAAGGAAGGAAGATCAGGCAGAAAAGACACAAGACATAGTCTGTGCTCCTCAGCTTTTATTGTTGAAGGAAGATAGGAAAATGGGAGACATAAAGGAAGCACTAGGGTAATGGTAGCAAACCATCAAGGAAAAAATGAAGAAAGAGAAGGTAAGTCAGGATGGTGACCAAGTGCATTTTCCAGTAGATCTGAGAAATGGTACTTATGATTTTGGTGCCATCTTTCAAGGCTGTAGAGTGTTGAGGGAGGTAGTGATATGCAGTAGTAATATGTGATAGTGAAAATGTAGTAATTAGTAGTCTTATGTGATCCCAAGCTCATAGTGAGTGAGAGGAGAGGTTATGAAAAGCAGCACTGTACAAGAAAACATCTTTAGGAATGAGGAAAGTTGATCCAGTCATTTGGAGAGAGGTTGTAAGCCAGGCTTGTATCTGTGTAAACACATTGTTTGAATGTGTTTATAACCCTTTAGAGCAGAATTTGGCTTCCCTTCACTAAAATGCCTCCAGACGGCCCCAGGGCTGCTTAGGTAGGGGCATAAATATTTTGTGATGCTGAGGGTCCTACTGACAAATTGCCAGGAGGCTGAGTCATGCTTAATTTGCATATAAATTGCAACCATTTTTATCAAATATAAATGCACACAATTGTAATAGAACATTTGCTTATTCTTCCTTCTCTTTTGAGAGATGAATACAAATTGTTTGCCTTTAAGTTTAACATTAAAGAGCTGCACCACCTCAACATTGCAGAAAATGGAGGAGGGGGAGAAGAAGTTGGCTGTGGAACCTACAAACCAGATTTGGACAAGAAAGGACTTAGTGGATACCTACATGAAATATTTGATACCTCCAGACAAACCAAAGGTGAACAAATTCAAGCTATGTCCCACAGCTGCCAAAAAATTCAGACCAAATGCAAAATGTCATTGTACAGGAGATTTATATTGAACTCAAGTGTCATTACTCCAGCAATTAGGGCTCCAACAGTTCTGGATTGAAACGTTCAAGCTTTTTTTCCAAGGGAAAATTCTGGTAGTGGGGATTTTGGCTCTCTTAATATCACTAGACTTGTAGTCACAGTTTTAGGTAATGGGTCAAACACATTGCTGAAGACACAAAATTACACTGTCCCAGATTCCCAAAAAGGCCACTTGCCCTGACCTTCTCCTGTCCTTTCTGCATTTGCTGACTGGGGTTTGCACAATGTGAGGGCATTAATGCCTAACATTTTTACCACTGTACAGAACTGATTTCATTCACAATTTAAACACCATGTCTGCTATTAGCTAAACTATATAGTCTTTGGGGTTTAGCCTTCTTTATGTTTTACAGTGACACAGGTTAAGAATATTGCTGTTAGCTTCTAATCATGCATAGTGATGATAATCCCTTTTTATAAAGTGCAGAGGGTTGTGAAGAGCCAGAAAGAAAACCAGCTGACATGAGGCCAGAAGCAAGAAATCACCATTATAAGGCCTGAGGGAAGGATACTAATGGGTAGCTCTTGGAGGCCTGCAAAGGGAGTAGGGGAGAAGGCACTACAGCTAGGATGTAAGGAGAAGAATGTTGTATTCATGAGCCTAGGACAGAGAAAGTTTTCATTTGTGCATAGAAAACCTGCAATTAGCTGAATGCACATTGGTAGCAATAAGGATTCTCTCTGTGTAGTGGATGAACTTTTAAGACCTCATCTTCACCTCTTCTGACTGTCACATGGCAGCCAGGAGAAAAGTTTTCCAAAACGTTCCTCTGTTTTCTTTCACTGTTTGGAAGAAGTTCTTTGTCTCTTTCCCTTTAGCTTACAGCTAACATTTCCTTCTCCCCTGTTGTCTCTACGTGTGGTTTCCTATTCTTCAAAGCCAGTGCTGTGAAGATACCAAGAACTAAATCTGGCTCTGAGCAGTGTGTCCTAGCAAACTCTTCCAAATTGCACTAATGGCTTCCCTGGGTTTGTGAAAAGCCTGTCAGTTTTTTTCCACTGGCAACAATGGAAGAAACTGCAGACAAATTGCTACCAGTACAGTATGTAAAGGATGAATCCGTGTATGCAGAGCTCTGGAGACGCCATCAAAGGCACTGAAGTGCCTTTCCTCCCCTCCCACCCCCACCCCCCCCAAAACACTGATCAAAAGAAGAAGAAATTCAAGTTCCATGATGTAATCATGGTCTCCCTCACTGTCACCTCCAACCCTGACAATGTGGTGAAATCAAGTGTTTGTTCACAAAGTCATACAGCTTGAGGTGCAGATAATGCCAAAGTAGAGCCCCACATGCGAATTTCTTTGCCAACTTCTAAATACGTAAGGACATTAATAGCATAGAAACTGTCTGCCTTCCTTCCCTGACTACCATATCAGTTGTCACAGCTGGGGATTTGGTAAAAGGGACATCTGTTTTCTGGATAACATAAAATTTAAAATGTCTCTTGGAGGACTTTCTTTGAACCTGCTTTGTAGCCTTTAGATCATTTCTTGCTTATTGTACAGCAATTTACATCAAAACTGGTAGTCAAAGATGAGTCTTGCTGTGATTTACATGCTTCTGGCAGTGCAACAGAGATTCAATATATAAATGAGAATAAAGTCAGGTATTTTGAGCACCTGCCTGAGAATCAGTATTGCAAGAATGTTTCTAGCTGTGGCTTAGTCTCACTAGGGAGAAATAAATGCCATAGGAAAAGAAGGCGAGACAAAAATACCAGGAAGGGAAAAAGTTCACTGCTCTCCTCTCTCCAAAATTGTGGGGTTTGATATCTTCTGAACACCACGCAGTGTTGCTTGTTACACATTTACACACTGAATAGTCCTGGTCTTTGTTGTCACTGTAAAAAGCATGACTAAATGGTACTCTACACCTCAAGGAATAGTGATCAATACATGCAGCCAACAGTCTGACTTTTCATCATTCTGGAGTTGCTCCCTAAAAAGTTTAGATATTTATAATTGCAACTTGTTGCTACACGAACAGTAAATTAGTGCTAAGAGTAGGAAAGAAAACATTATTTACTGCAGAAAGGTCATTCCTTCAAAAGAGGTCTTCTGTCACCCATCCGTCCTAGGAGAATTTGTTACATTCAATTTGTACATTGCTAAATTATGTCAACAATTGCAGAGCTTGTTTAAAAAAAAATTTAAACCCAGCAGCAAAACCATTAATTATACAAAATGTCTAAATGGAGAATTGAACTGGGAGCCTTATCAAAAGAAAAAAAATGAGTCTTTAACTACAAGTTAAACTATATGTGTCAAGAAGTGCAAAGTACCCAACAGGCAAAAGAAAATCCCAGAGAAGGACTCTTTCTGGCCTGGCTTTATCTTCTTGCCTGGTCTCTGTGACAAGGCTGACCTGTTCCCCCATTGAGTTGCTCACTGACACGTGTGAGGAGGAGGCAGAGGATCTTGTATTGACCTCAAACTTCACCAGTTACAAGGATACTTGCATCCTCAGGCAGCACTGCTGAGGTTGATTATGTATTTTACCCACTGTTGTAAAGTCTCTGGGCAAGGACAAGCCTCAAGCCCCATGAGCTGTGGGGCGTGACAGGAGCCAGAAGCAAGAGGGCTCTTGCAAACCTGAGGTCTCTACCCTGCGGGTGACCCCACTGCTATGTCTTCTCCTCATCAGACCTTTGGGGACCTTTAGGCTCAAGGTATTTCCACTGGGGGGGCATAAGGGTCCTCTGCTGTGGCTGACACCTTTCTTGGGTAGCTTTTCTCAGTGAAGGGAGCCCTTTCAGCCTCATGGCCCGGTATAGGCAGGTAGACAAACCTTTATCAGCATTTTTAATGCTGATAAAATCTCCAGGGCCCTTCTCTTTTCCACCCTTGGATACATCAGTATGAGATGAGACCTCACTTATCCCAGTGTCAGGACACTGAGTTCAGGGGAATCAATAAAAAACAGCTGGCTGTGGACACCAAGTATACACACACACACACACACACACAGACACACACACAGACACACACAGACACACAATTGTGTTATTGGAATGGTTAGGGACAAATGGGGAATGAGAGATGCTACTCTATCTTGTTGTTCAAACTAAACAATATCCCAGGCACTAATCCCATTTCTTAATGACACCAATATAATCTCATACTAGTTTATCATTTGGGGATTTGACACTGTAATATTTTTATATTATTCTTAGCTAAGTCTAGAAAAAATTAAGCCTTTCTTATTGTACATTTGTGAAAAATTTCTTAATCCTAGAAGGATATGAGAACCGCTTTTTCTCCATAATGCATAAATATTTTAAGTAAGTAGACTGAAAGATATCTGTAAAGCTTCAGTAAAAAAAAGTTCATTCAAATCACAAATATTTTTAATGGCATAGTGAGAATTACTTATTACTAAAATTAGTTTTATTTTTTCAAATAATTTTAAAGATGTTAATAATGCAAAATAATGATGACTGTTAAATCAATACAAACCTGGTGTACTTATAATTCTTGTTTTCCTTCTGAGAGCTGTAAGTTTTGACTGCTATTCTAAAGTTTACAGAATCTAATTCTTTTAAGCAACTATCCTCCATGTGATACAATATTTCAGATGGAGCTTTTTGGTAGCATTGGATTTTGACTATTAACACACATCCCTAGTAAATAATTAAAGATGACAGATTGAACTTAGCCAATGCTCTAGTGAGAAGATGGCACATTTTCCCTCACAGGCATATCATAAGAAAGCTGTTTGACCAGTTAAGCAAGCCACATGAAGAAATAAAATCTTCACAGCCTAATTCAAAACTTGTTGCAGTCAATAAAAACAGACCTATTAACATCAAAGAGGTTTAGATCATCTCTTTACTGAATAAGTGATTGTGTTATTGGAATGGTTAGGGACAAATGGAATGAGTTGTCACCGATAAGAGGGCAATTCAGCCATCTCCTTTGTTATTCTTGCAGGATGCATTACCTTTGGGTGCATGGATGTTGAGAGGCACAAAAGCTTCTCAGACTCCAGATAGGTACTGTTTGGTCTCTTCTCTTTTCCTTCACACGGAAATGAGTGAGGATACTCTCACGTGATATAACAAGGCCATGAGTTTTCGTACCTGCTATTTAGAAAAAGCCTCAGATCGCAGTTTTAACTCCAGAAATTAACACGTACAGAATTTTTTTTGGATGGAAGAAAAGAGAAGACATGATTTTCCATTATACACACACTCCATTAGAGAGCAGGCCACAGTCAGACCATTTAACTTTAACGTACCAGTGACAGCTCATGGCTGCTTCTCTTGCTCATGGAGAAATCTAACTGGGGAGTGGGGAGTTGTGCAATGCCAGGCTCTACTAGTGACATAGCAAATATGCCTGAAGTAAGAGAGTGTGAATATCCATTTACATGTACATCCATCCACAACACTGCAAGCTTGCTTCAGCACACCACAAAAAGATTCTCAAAATCCCTGCACAGTACAAAAGCACTACCTTTTGAGAATAAAACCCAAACACCTTTTAACTTTGGTGCAGTTTTTTAGACACATTTGTCTCAGTTATCTTCTTTGGTTGCTCTATTTTTTGTTGCTTCCTTATCTAAAATGTTTGACCATGACTGTGAGTTGTTTACCAGATCACAGGTCTGTACTTTTCTTCAGCCACAGGTACATGCTGCAGTAGTCTTGTCTTTGCCTAGCTTCTGTTACCACCAGAATCGACAAATTTGTTCTGACTTATTGTAGTAAGAGTTTATTGACTTCCTAAGAAAGATACTCTCCACCTTGTGCTTGACTCAGTGCATTAAGCCATTAAACTGAAAAAAAAAAAAGGGAATGGTGTTTCCCTTGAAAAAGAAAATTGAAAGACCTTTTTCAAAAAAGCAGAGGAAAGGTCCCTTAATGGACTTAGACTGCATTAAGCCTGCTATAAAATACCATACAGCTTATTATATTACTCCTGCCATTTTTACTGAATAAGCAAAAAAATACCCCATAAAAAAAAGCCTCTAAAACTTCTTAAAATCTATTTTAATATTTCCTGAGTTAACATTTAAGCAGTGTCTGGTGTTTCTATCTGTTTTCTTTTCTTTCTTTTAAAATTATTTCTGTATTACTGGTTTTTATGCCAGGAGCAACAGGTTCAATAAGGTGGTGGCCAGATAGGTTAAAGATTTTTCGGTCAATTATGCCATGACACATCAAAGAAGCAAAATATTACAAATCACTTCAGTGCCATTGATATTAGTAGCAGCAGAGACTTTAAACTGCATGAGTCAGCATTACACTTGCTGAAAGATCACACCTTCGATACTTCATATACCACAGCAGTAACAAAAGCCATTAAGTAATCATGTGACAGGTTTTGGGATCTTTTTAACAGTGACCTGGTAGGAGCTGGTGACCAGCTGAAAGTTTACATGTGGGAGAGGCCATCATTGCTGTGAGGCCAACACGCAAACACTCATGCCCAGCACAAAATGAAGTGTAAGGGTTCCTTTTTGCTTGGAGCCAGGCTGATTCAGTACAAAGATTTGGGGGGATGATTGCTTGGATTGTCTCTCAATGCTCCATTCAACTTTTAATAGCAGGTATGAAAATTTTATCTGATTTTCTACTTTACTCTTTTGAAATATTAACCATTGATAAATTATTAAGCTAAATATAAAGTGGTACAAATGTACAGAGATTTTATAAAGAGGTCTGCTCAGGCAGACAGACCTGGTGACTGCTTCTGCCACCCCAACAAGCCAGAAAACAGCTCCTCTTATCTTTTTTATTCTTTTCACATGTCTGTTGGCCTAGGTATTTCCAAGGTAGTCACATGTTAAACTGTCAATTTTTCTCAAAAACTTAATAGTAATGGACCCCAAGAAGTCTATTCACCCATCCTAAAGCAGTTTCAGTGCATTTTTGCTTTGAACTAGCCTATATTCAACCAAGCTCTTCTTAAGAGACTCCAGCAGTAAAGACTATGAGACCTCCCCTACTTTTTATTCTGTAATAATTTTTGTCCCTGGAGGTCTAACTCACACACATCCCTGATCTACCTGGCAGCCTGACACTTTATGCTTTATGCACATGTAGAAGACTGAAATGAAATACCGTGGCTATTCTTGTGCCTTCATCTTCACTCTCTTTTCCTTCTGACTACCCAAGTCCGGTTATGCCCCCATGGCTCATACTTTTAAAGACTCTGGTCATTTTCATCCACTTTCCTGGGCTCTCTTTAACCGGTCCATTTGTTGCTGGAGGGAGGTGAAAGCATGTTGTCACAGCAATGTGGCTCCCATGGTGAACTGCCTCCCACAGTGGATCCAGTCTCCCTGGAAAATGAAATCCTACATGGGAGCCTGGCCATGAGACACAAGGAGAAACAGATGGATGTGAATTGCAACTCCTGAACACTGTCCTCGCAAAGCAAAATGTTGGCGTTTCATTATTTGGGAGATGTTTTTTCATTCCCTGAAATGCCAAAAATTCTACTATAAAGGGGAGGAAAAATGTTATTTTATAGTCATCCCAATTTTAAAAAATCAGGAAAAGACAGAAAGGGTGAATATTGTGCCAGCTCTTAGAGAGAACTGTGTGCACCAGGGAGCAAAACTTGCAGCCCACTCAGACACTGTTTGTGTTAGGGACTTCAAAGAGATGCTGTGTAAGTCATTTGAGGAAGAGTCTATATGCCACTGTGGGTATTGTTTGTCCTTACATAATTCCAGTACCTTTAGCACTACAAAGAAAAATGTAAAATCTGGCTGTAAGTATTCAGAACATGGTGAATTACCCTGCATATTAGCTCTATTAAGTTACCATGAAAATATAAGCTTTAACAAAAGTAATTAACACTCATGCCTTGTTTTACATTGGCAATATACTCTGTGGATAAGAGAATAACAGTGGTGTTAAAGTCATGCACGTTGTGCTTTATCAGACTAGTGGATTATAGCCCTTCAGGTTAAAGGGTTCAGAATAACGCAAAAACCCCAGGTTCAATTTGCTACTGCTGTTTTGCTGTAATATCAAATCCTTACAGGCTTAACTCTTTCCTCGACTTGCTATATTCCCTAATGTTTGCAATTTCAAGTTGCCACAAGAACATCTGCAGCAGCTATGCATTTGTTTGCTCGGATTCAAGAATTATGGGAAGTGTTAAATATGAAAAAAGTGGGAATATAGATGAAGAAACTGGTAGCAGTTATTTATCTAGATTTCTTTCCCCATTCTTAAAATGGCATTTCTTGCTTTGAGCCTATAGGAGGAAAGATCACTGCATGTTAATGGGGACATGCTTGCACCTCTATCTGTTGCATAGATAATTTTTTTTCTGCCTTTCCCTGCTAAGAAAAGTAAGATGCAGAGCTGTTGCTCTTCCCCACAGCTTGCCATCTCCTTGCCACATGTCCTTTTGTGTGGCAGGACATCTAGTTTGAACGATTGGTTATAGTGACAAAAATGTTCCTATATAACTGATTGCTGGGCTAATTAAACCAAGATACAACTGGGCTGTGAACTGGCTGATGCGAATCCAAAGCCAAATCTGAGTTATCTGGGTATAACCTTTGGAAATATGACTTACCTTTTCTGCTGTACAACGCTGCAAAATTACTTCTTCAGTCAGTAGTCATCTTTACTGCTGCAGCTCAGCTGAACTCCCTAAGAGGAAAACAAAAATATAAGGTTGCTCAGAGCTCAAGACTTTCCCTGAGGAGGATATCAGATAATAACAGCATCAGCCAAAATAATCTAGGACCTTTTACCATCAAAAAAATATTTCATTGATCATCATATAATATATCACATTTTCTGACACATGTAAATTTAAATGAAAGCGAGTTATCTTTACTGTTCCCTCAACTTAAAAATAAACATTTCATGAGTGGTCTATATATACACCATATATCTATTCATGTTTTGTTTCACTGGAAGCAAGACAATTTTATTAACTGTTTACACAAAGGAAGAAATTTTTTTACTGATGCATAAGTATCCTAGAAAGCTTCTTCCCAGAAGTCAATAATATCCCTGTATTGGGAAAAGAATGGACAGTCATTGGGTAAGAAAATCAACAACAGTCTCCAGAAAATCCTCCGAGAAGGATTTTATAACACAGAATTCTTGAAAGGGATATAAACCCACAAACCCACATGCCTGAGGCTTTAAGGCAGTCTGTAAGTACCAGAGGTTAGAGCAACTCTTGTGGGCAACCTTCTCCATAATTAAATACTGTGGGGTTTCCTGCACTGTGTTTGCAGGTTCCATCAGCCATTGTTGAATTTATGGGGATTACAGTCTGCTTTGGCAATATTAGCTTTACAATAGAAATTGGCACCCTTTGCAAAAGTAAAGGTATATTTAACTGGGATGTCAAAATTAATTCTAATATAGTTAAAATAATCATGATGGTTTGATAACTCTCTTAATATTGTGCACTAAATTTGCTTGCAAAAATGCAATACTTGAGGTAATCAATCTGACTTCTGTAAAAGGACAGAAGGTAGACCCAGTTCTGTCTCAATACTAACATTCAAAATACACCACTTCTCATATGTATGTAAGTTTGGAGAGTGTATCATAGCAGGGTGAACATTAGGTGGGAAGTCATGTGGGTTTGGGTTTTTTTTCACTGCATTACATCCCTGGTCTGAAATCCCTGGATATGTTCTTTTCCGTCACCATGACATGCTATGTTAAAGTAATGCACTGTAAGTGAAGCAAGTGTTGCTATAAGGAAATCTTTCATAAAATCATGTCAATGGGAAGTAACACATTTCATTCAGTCCAATCTCCCTGATGGAAAAGGGTGCTTTGAATTAGCAGAGATTTTTTACCTCCACGGATAATTTATCAGTGCCACCAGCTGATCTCTAGAAAAGGCTTAAAAATAACAAAAGATAACTAATCCATTTTTCGGGAAAAAAAAATTATTGGAGATGTGTTTCAAAAGCTCATTGGTGCTTCTCATATTAAAAAGCTTACTCTGGTGCATTCCATCGATGGCTTAAACTATTCTTCACATCATTTGCATGAAGAAGCTTACAGCTCTCCCCAGACAGAGAGCGGATTACAAATGTTCGTAAGTCAATAGCCTTCACATTTTAAAGAATTTGCTCATTAAAGGCTACTTTAAAAAGTTCAGAATCAAAACCTTGCTATTCCTGTTTGACAAGAAAACCTTGGCAGTTCCCTAATTCTCAGTATAAAAATGATGCTTTACATTTCCTCAACAGTCTCCCTCTTAGGATCTCCATGTGCTTTGGATAATTAACATAACTCTAATATGTATCCCTACAAACATCCCTCTGCAATACAGAATGCATTACACCACGTTCTTGCTAGAAGAGGTCACAAAGCTGACATGCACAGGCAATCAATTTAGTGCTTGGATTCCTACTCAGGTGAAGGGTTTTTTGATAGATTACTGATGGAGTTGATAGATTGTTTGGTAATGCTAGGGCTGAAGGACCTTCCATGGGCACATTGGCTGACCTTCACAACAGTAAAGGATTGTCCCCAGTGAATCTCTAATCTCATAATCCCATGGATATGGCCTCAAGATTCAGCCTTTTTGCATGCATTTCCACACAGATGTTGTTAGCTCAGATCTCAAAGGAGGAAAAGGCAGTGTGATCATGCTCTCTATACAGTCCATAGTGTGACCTTCTAACCAGCAACTCTGAATCTATGAAGAATTCTAAGCAATTTTGACATAGCAAAAGAAACCTCACAGATGGTCCAATGAATTTTACGGGAAAAAAAAATTGTAGGTCTCAGCACTCAATCTGTTACAGTGGCAGAGCTCTAGGGATATAAGACACAAATCCACAACAGACTCTCTTCATTAGCCAGGATGCTCATAGACCAGGCTATTATACTGGGACAGATAAAGCAATTCAAATTCCAACAGAGACAGGGAGAAATATGTAGGACTAATAGTACAATAACACTGAAGCACTTGTACCTTTATCTTAATTCTTACTGAAGCTGTAGCACAATGATTATTCCATATTAAGAAAAATAAAAGCATATAACAAATATAGTAAAAATTCAGGGTGCAAATATATTGTTGCAGAGTCAGAGGCAACACTTAATTTTACTAACTTGCAAGCTATAACTGTAACCAGAAGTTCACCCTCTTGTGTAATGGAGAGTGACAGGTTGGTTCGGAAAACAGAAAAAAAAGTATTTAAAAAAACATTGGGTCCAACATAAATAGCAAATAATAGATAAAAATCAGGCAGCCTGGTGGGGCAGGGGAGAATTTGCATCTGTTTTATAGGCAATGGTTTTGCGGGATTACTAAACTGAATAATAACAGGAAGAGAAAATAATGACATTCTGGTAAGAAGTCTCTGTATGTGAGATTTATAGTAGTCTTTGGATCATACAGATGGCTTAAAAGAACATATAGTATTAGTTTTCAAAATCCTTATTGTTTCCCGAATGAACTCACTGGTGGGTTGATTTTTCTGCAGATTCCTTCCAAAATATTAAAATCTAGAGGAAAAAAAACAGAAATGAAAGTGAAAAATTATCCCTTTCTTGTATCTACGGAAGAGCTAAATGTAGTTTTACAACTACAGACTGCAGTGGTCCTACAGACCACTACCCAGAATATTTTTACCAGTTCATTGTTTCACTGGCCAGGGACATGCTTTTCTACTGCAAGAGTAAATCGATACCATTTTATAAATTGTATCAGTGTAAAAGTTCTTTGTAGCTGGGTACTGTATTGCTCTTTCAGGACAGATATAAGATCTATTACTATAGATGTCCTAATACAGATATACATGACTCTACTCTTATGGTGCTGTACTATTTTTATTATACTAGAGTTTTGAAAGCAACTTCATTTTTTTGTGCTGTAAAAAGATCTTGTAATATTATTTAATACTTCTGAGTCAGACCTTTCTCTCTTTTCTCCCACTTAGAGGGAAGAAGAGTCTAATTTTCTTCCACCCACTCCATGTCTTACTTGTCTAAATATGTAATTTCTTTCGGTCAGAGTCTTTTACTTAAAGTGAGCTTGTGTGTATATACATATCCTTTGTGCTGAGCATCCTGGGTACAGTGATAACTGCTCAGGAAAAGCTGATGAAGGGATATACTGGCCTCCATCCCATTTAACATCTTCAAATCAGTTTGGAAGTAAACTAAGAAGATGCACCCTGGATTAATCACATGGTCATGGACTCAAAGCAAAATCTAATGAGTGAAATATGAATGTCTGAGAGAAACACCCAAAGAAATAGTAGATAACTCTAATGGAAATTACTGTATTATTTGGATCCTATTTAATTAGGGCTGTTCAGGATTATTATAATAGAAAAATTAATACTAGGAAAAACCCTAAGCATAGTCTAAGCTATATCTAAACAGACATAGGAGCAAAGAGATATGGATAAAAATATGGATACAGATTAGACACAGACGACAGATATCCAGGAAGAACATTTCTAAGTATTAGAAGCCCAAATACTGGGATAAAGTTGTGAGTCTCAGAGTCTCCACCTGTGGCATAGGGAGCCATCACACTCAAGTCCAGCAGGGCAGCCTCCAGATGTCAGTCGAGTCAAATCAAGGTGCTTCAAGAACAGTCAGGTAAAACATGTCAGCTGCTGTTCTACCTAAACTTCCTAACACTGGCATAAGTGACTTATAGCACTTGCATAGCTAAGGATATGAAAGCAGGAATGAGACTCCTGACTGGCTCAGTGACAGAGTTTGCCTGCTTTGGAGGATTGTTAATTATTATCCTCTTAACTGAGTCACCCTCGTGTATAGCTTATCAGCCCAGGTAAGTAGACAGGCTGTTGAGAGAAGAAACTGTCTTTACTTCTCACTTTGACCTTCATTTAACAATTTCTTCTTTAAAAATTTAGCCCTAATGTTTACGGTATTTATCCTATTTAATAGTTGATTGGACACAACCTAATCTCTTGGTGTTGCCCTAATCCATCCATACTATGGATTTTATTTTTTTTTACTGTTGCCAGTACTGGACTGTCCTTATTTATCACAGCCATCCTCACTACATCTTCTAAGAAAGCCACAACAATCAAGTAAACATTCTGATTTGCTGCATCCCAGGATAACAAGAAAGGCTTTGTTCTGACTGTATATTTTTAAGCTATTTTGAGCCCTGCCACAAATTAAAGTCAGAGGAGCACTAACTGCGATAGTTCTCTGCCTTACAGGGGAGCAGCATGAGCTGCTCAGAGCATTAAGATGGGCTTTCAGTGATGACAGACAACTTCTACCTACCCTGAATGTTTCTCTCAGGACTTTTTGTGCCCATCCAGGCTCTGTTCCTCACAGGGCTGGGGAGCAGCTTGGCCAGGCACACATGGTGCAGGATTTACCCTGGTGCCTCAATGGGCCTGAAGAAACCATCTTCCCAGAGACAATAGCATACAGGGACTATCCACCAGAGAGGGCGGTCTGTGCTGTCGTCAGTGGTTCTCAGTCAGTTTCCAGCTGGTCCTCAGCGCATTTTGGTGTTTCCCAATTTTCCCTAAAATCTTCCCTGCAATTCAGAAAGGTACCAAAGAACATACCAGGGAATCACTAGAGGGCCTGTGCCAATTCACCCACCCTGGACTTGCCATCCAAACTCCGTGTCAGTGTTTAGGGGCTGGGAAGGGCAGTACAGGTGGAAGGATGGTAAAGAAGGGGATACTGGGGTGGTGTTTTCTTTTCTTGGGCAGGAATTCTTCTGTCCCTGACAGTGACATCAAGTCTAAGATTTAGACCTGCTACAGAAGCTCTTCCACATGGTCTCATTTTATGAATAAAGCAAACAAATATGTAAACTCTGCTAGCAAAATTACACTCATCAAAACATTCATAAAGCCACATATAATTGCACACAAATCTGAAGACTTATAAAATTACAGCCTAAACCACTTTACAAAGTTCTCTTTAATTGGCACAAGGTGTTGAATTATGCAGAACAGATCTCAACAGAGATTTTTTTTTAATATAAAGTTAATTACTTTATCTTAGTTTGTATGAGGAAGCACAATACTTTCTGCACTGACTCTTTGTATCAGAGACAGCTAGTATCCATGTTACTCTGTTCATGTAATAAAAATCAAATTGCATCAATTCCTTAACAAAGCACAGCAGAGGCTTCTCTTAATAGAATCCTTATTAGAGAATCAGATACAACTATCTCCAAAGAAAGGATTTTTAAAAGGTACTGGGATTTCTCTGTAGTTTATTAGATAAAGCAAAACTGGAATTAGCTGCTGGGAGATGTCGAGTTGGAATAAGAACTGCTGGGGGGAAGCAGAGGCAATTAGGATACCCTCTGCTGTTGACATGATTCAATGGAAATTTTTTATTCTATGAGCCAAGCTGGAGAGGTGAGAGGGGCAGAAGTGCTTTTAGTAGATGTTTTAAGTCTTCCATAGCATTCTGAAGAGAGCTCCTCCCTCACACCCATTTCAACCCCAGGCAAAGCCAGGGTTGCAAAACAAACCCCATTCTACTCCATAGCCACTCCCGAAGCCTCAGCACAGGAAACAGGGAAACTGGGGACTCTTGGGATTCTGCTGTGATAGGATTTGGCTTAACTTCCTTCCCTTGCCCCAAAACTGCAAACATCTTAATAGGTCAAATCTGGGTTTGAGAATTTGTGAGGAAGCAAGTGACTTTTTGCATGCCTTTGTTTTTGTGGAGAACAGTTTGCACAGGCTTATCCCTAGCCTGAAATGCTATTCAGTTTGAGCCCTGAAGCATGAGGATTGATAGCCCTTGTCATTTGTTCCCAGCCAGTGTAAGTGCCGTTATCTTAGCAAAGCACACCCCATTGCCATCGGACTCCTCTGGAGAACAATTAGCAGCTGAAATAAGGACAGCAGGGCACTGGCAGCAGGGCTGCAGTAAGGCTGAGGAACAGACCATGTGTACTTCTAAGAGCTGCTCCATGCAGCTCCCCAAGCCATGGCTGGGGACTCTGGTGGAAGCAGGAGGTTGGCAGGGTATTTAGAGGAGGCTGTCAAGGCTGGCCAACCAACAAACACTGCAAACTCTTCCTGGCAACTTCAGTACTTCAGGGGCTAAGGTTTTGGAAATTCCAATTTGTGACATTTTAAATTACTGGTGCCAGACCTCCCCAGCCGCTGCTGTGACTTATGGTATTCTTGGCCACTGCCTTTAATTCGTCAGTCCACAGTGGCCATGCAGAGTTCACTGTACACTCCAAGCTCATGCCCAAACTGATGCTGATGGTGAAGTGCCAGGCAGCACCATGGCACCCAGTGTTATCCTCCTTCCTGCCACATGCTCTTGGTATAGCACTCAGAGCTGCTGAAGCAGGGAAAGTGAAATTGCTTCTAAAACATATCCTGCCTCTTCAGAGTTTTATTCTCTCTCCTGGCATGCTGTTGTATAAAAGGTTTTATAGACCAGGATTTCAAAATGAAACTAATTTTCCCCTTTCCTCTCTGGCTGCAGTGCTTTAGAAGTGCATAGCCAACAAGTGCAATACAGAAGAGGCTAAAGATTCAACAAGACAGCTGTGTGAGGGTTCCAAGATTTGGAGAGGGAAGGGACAGCCAAACGAAAAGAGTAGGAGCAAAGGCACCTCTTGCCAAAGCTGAGGGTGTTTTGAAACTGCTGTGGAGCTGGATTGGAGTGCACCAGAAAGAAATGGCAGAAAGTTACACATGCCCATCTCTCCCTTCTTCCTTGTCTTCCTTCTCCAGATAGGAAAAAAGAGTGCCTGGGGATCTACCAAAACCGGGGCGGGAGCAGCTACCGGTACCTGACTGTGACAGCATCAGAGATGTGCCAAGGTTGATGCTGAACTTGCAACCACGTCAACTGCTAAATTCCAAAAAAAGCAGGCGGGATGGAGTTCAGCAGCACTTTCTGTATTCGTTCCCTCTGACATGAGGTGTCTAACTGAGCTGTCACCCTCACACCCTGCTACCACCAGCAGGCACAGATGGGACCTTCCACAGAGTGGTGGTGTCTTGTGTGGGCTGAGTCACACTCCAAAGGATCCTAATTTCTGAAACTGTTCTGGATGCAACTGTCTGTGAGTGTAGCAGAAACCTCCAGTGACTCTGTCCCTATCTCAGATTCTGCAGTGGGTGCAAAGATACAGGTCTAACCACCCATCTTAACAATAAATCACCTGCTTAAAATTAAACATGCCCCCTTTTGAGCTGTATGTGCTGCTTTTTTAGTAAAATGCTACCTGTAATAATTTTAACAGGCATTAGCTGTTAAATATGAGCATTATTAAGCACACTTTAAAACAGCCAGAAGACACTAGCTCCAGTTTCAACCCCTTCTCCATGTGCATTGCTGGGACGGGGCATCTGATCCTGCCCTCTGAATTTTTCTTTCCCACCTACCTCAGGCAAGAACCAGGAAAAAGTGTAAAGTGCTTGTCTCCAGCTTGCAGAGGCATTTGAAGACGAGACAAGTTTAAGTGGAGTGTGGCATCCCGTGGGGTGAACTTTTCCTGGCAGCCAAAGCAATGATATTGAGCACTATCATTCTCTGCTGTACACATCTTTGCCTGACCTTATCCTGGATGCATCCCCTTTGACTTACTTCTTTAAAGAGCCTAATAGATTTTCTTTAGCTTGAGGCAGAGCAAACCTCTGCTGGATTGAAATAATGTAGAAGTATTAGAAAAGATTGGTGCTGGGAATTTTTTCCCCCTCTTTCCCTTGCTGCACGATAGGAAGAAAATATATGACCTAAATCTGCCAAGCACCTTCAAAGGGAAGGAAGGAACACATGTGGAAAAGCATTAGAAGGCCACCAAGCTCCCTTTAATTATAATGAGAATGCCAACATTGCTAAATGAATAGAAAATAAACGGAATAAGTATTAAATGATTATGGTTTCCCTCACATATTTCTTTTCATCTATTCACCAGCAGATAGTTTTACAACAAAAATAAATCTCTTCAGATGTAAACAAGCCTCCAGCACACAGCGCTGCGGTTGGTGATGGAGCTGCTGGGTGTGTGGGAAACTGCGATCTCCAGCACCCCCTGCAGCACCCTGGTCTAAGGACGGGCTCGAGCCCGCATCAAAGGGGGGCACAAATCCAGCTCTGGTGTGGAGCCTTTGTGAGATTTGAAACAGTAAAACGCACTTGCATGCAGGGTTTAGTACTACGAGTTTCTTACTGTTTCTAGGTTTCATCCCTTCAGGGAAGGAAAACTTGTTTTGAAATCACAACGACTTGTGGAGTGGGAAACACACTTTCTGTGTGAGCCCACGTTCCCCAGTGGGGCCGTTCAGCTCCCTGCAGCCACAGTGTGAGTGGCCTGTGTGAGGGGCCATAGCTCTGCCAGGAGAGGGAAGGTTTACAAACCCCTAATATTTGGGAAGAAAAAAAATTCTAGAGCTTTTAAGAAACCTGAAGCTCTTCCCAAGGTTGGATGCAGAGAGACTGCCACGTTCTTTCCACTGATCTGCTTCCTCCCTGCACTGGAGATGCTGTTACAGCCCCCAGCCCGGACTGACTCTATAGGGTGGACCAAAAAAAAATACAGTTATACTCTTAAGCTCTTGAATTTCCCAATTTTATCCTGGACATGTTGACCAAATGGCTTTCCATTTCACCTCCACTGATCCAGCATCCACCTGCCTATCTAATTGATATGTAGTAAGAATGTAAGACAGGAATCATAACACTTTTAAGTTAACTGAAATTAGCTCAGTTGGTTAGACCATGGTGCTAATAGTGCCAAGGTTGTGGATTTGATCCCCATATGGGTGATTCATGTAAGAGTAGGACTCAGTGATCTTTGTGGGTCCCTTCCAACTCAGAATAATCTGTTAAAATAAGATACTAGCCAAGGTCCCACAGTCAGCCACGCAACACCAGGTAGCCTGCGCAGAAAAATGTCAGTGTGGTGACTGTCCTGAGTGCAAAAGTGTGTAACCCACAGGGTGTGCAGAGCTGCACTGCTTTGTACCACTCAGGCTGTTTCACCCCGATGCCCAGCAGAGATGCTCCACAGCTTTGTTTGTGGGGAATCACCAGCAGGACCACCTGGTTGCAGAGATGTCGGCTGCCAGTGAGCCCCTTTATTTTGCAGAACTGCAACCATGAACTTTGACATGTTTTCCTCATGACCAGGATGGTCTGCGTTTGCTTTTTCCAAGCATAAGATAAAAGAAAATTCAAAAACTGTTCTTTTTTTTGCCAGACTGCTTCCCAGGCAGGTTTCAAGCAGAGCTAATTTAACTCACCCCCACGGGCCTCCCATGTGACAAGTAAGCAATCAGACCCCTCCCATATGTGGGCCATTTCATGCTGCTCAGACATGCGTAGAGGAAGAGGTCTGTTCATATTGCATTTGTAGCCTTCTCTGCGTCCCTGTGCTTCTGAGTGCCTTGTGGCTCCATCCAGCTACCTGCAGTCATCAGCCCTTCCCTCCTGCCCCTTCTATTAAGCACCTAGTGTGACTTTTCTCCTCTGCCCTCTCCTCTTGTCAAGTCACCCTCCTGTGGAGCAGCTGCTGTTAGAGCAGATGTAAAACGGTTCAGTAACACTCGCTAATATTAGCATTGACACAAGCACAGAGAGGAAATAAATTCTTTTCTGGGGGAGAAGCACAAATTACTTAATGCAGCAGATCAGAGCAGCATCCGTGACAATGCTGGAATAGAGCTACTTTACTATCTCCTTGAATATAACACAGGCACAAAGCAGAGTAACTTGCCCACCAGCAGCCAGAGTACAGCCTGCCCCAGAACATCCTGGACAACCCAACCTTGCAGGACTCTGGTCGTTAATCTAGAACCTGCTTGTCAGTCCATAAAAAGCTGCCTCCAAGGGCCTTTTTCATGCCAATGAAGGCACTAGCACCAGTGCAGGGGTGGCTGGGCCATGTTGAGGTGAGGGGGGGCTGCTTGCTGGTGTTTAAGCAGGCACAGATCACAGGTCATGACATAGGCTGGCAAGCAACACCCAAGCATGAACATTCCCCTCCATTTATACTTTGGCATAAGCTGTGCAACAGTCTGTCTCGTCAGTGGGAGGAGCAGAGGAGTTTGCAGTGGATAAGGAAGCTGGATAGAGTATTGGGAGCTGATTTGAAAAGGTCTCAGCCTCCTCCTGTTTCAAAAAAAGAGCTTCTCAGGGCTATGTGCCTTGCTCAGTAGCCAAATCCTACCTGTGTTCTTTACCGTGAGATCTTTAGCTCCAAGACCTGCTATGCCAACAGTTCTGGCTCCAGCCCAGACAGAAAAAGGGATGCAGGGATGGAGCTGTTATGCAGAGTTCAGGGAGTTTGAAACACTTCTGCCTCCAGGAGTGTCCTGTCCTCTGCTGTTCCAGCACACCTCCACCCCAGAGAGATTGATTTACTCTGCCCTGAACGATTTCACCAAGGCAGTAGTTTGGCTGATGATGTATGGTGGCCTTGAGGGGAATCACACCTCATTCCCATTATGTGCAGTGAGCCAGGTTTTCTGTGTGTACCAGCCGTCGTAGCAGATTTTCACCTACCTTTGAAATCTCAGATACAAGAGGGATTCAACAGGATGGGATGACCTAGTATGCAAATGATTACATTCCTGACCTGGAAAATCCTCTTGTTTCTCCTTTGTTCTGAATTTGGGATGAAAACAAAGAAAGCATTTCAGCAGAGTCAGTACCAGCTACCCTAGTGGGAAATACCTTCAGAGGGTCCCTTTTGCTGGTGCTGCAAGGCTGAAGACAGCTCAGGAAATAAAGAATCTTGGCCAAATTCAGGAACTGCACTCACTGCCACCACCAGTAACTGGCATGTTGTCCCTCTGAGTAGTTCTGATGGAAATCCTGTCCAGTGGTGGGAGTGTTGATCTGTTAATCACCAAAGCACGCACCAGCCTCTATTGTTAGAGGATTCTGTGGACAATATCTGCTCAAGTTATAGATCGACCCTGCATGTGCAACGTTGAGTAGTATATTCAGGTAGAAAGAAAATAATGAATTCAACACAAAGAAGCAAGAAACTAAACTGTTTAGATAACCTTAGGCTTTTTTGCTAAAAAAATCAATACAGTTAGAAGCTTGGAAACTACCCACATTGCCAGCAGAGTGAGGCTGCAGAGCCACAAAGAAACCAATGTGAGTGACCAAAACAGTTTAGTTTCCTTTCTTTTTTTTTTTTTTTTGCCTATTTTTTTAATAATTTTTAGTGTTTCAGTGTAGTTTGCACCTATCTCTTAAGGTACCTTTGCCTGTAATTTTTAATCTTATTTTCATCCAAAATGTTGGTTCACAATCCCCTACATTTGAAATGCTACAGCCCTGTGAGTTGCCATCTCTTTTGAGGATATCTGTAATTAGACCACAGAAAACCTGGCATGGAAAAGACTGTGTCAACTTGCAGTTTCCCAGCATGGGTAGGTTATTCTCTGCATTCCATTCACAGGTTTCATGTCCTTACCCCGACAACCAACATGGGTGCTAATTAGCAGCTACACTCCTCCTGGCAGGTTGTGTGGGCACCCTTCAAGTAGCACTTGACATGAATTTAATGCGCATCACAGATTAACTCCTTTGTTATTAGCATTGCAAAAACACCATCCAGGTAGCACTGGAACCCCAGCACACAGAAGAAGAAAAAGCGCTCCCAGCAGTGTGGAAAATATAATTAGGTGTAAGGGCATTAATAGGCCTCAATGACCATGACCAGCCTCACCTGGGGACCCACAACCACACCCTTCTCCTGGGTCGAAGGGCTCCATTTAAGCACATGCCAGGGGTTTCAGCCCTTCCCCAAGCTATGCTGTGGATGTTGTTCTAAACCCTGCTGCAGAGCCTGTGTTCAGACTAGGCTTAGTGTTGTAGATAACTTGTTTCCAGTCCTGTCTTATTGACCATGCTTGGACCCGTGCTGCAGCCTCGCCTCTGTCTTCTTTTGCTCCTGTGTAGATTCCTTCCATGGGCCCTGGGCTTATGTATTGCCTTTCTTTATCTGGGGCTGTTGATAGACCCCACTAATGCTGTGGTCTTCCTCAAGACCACCAGTTGCCAGCATTCTGTTGCCTTCTGGAGAAGCTGCCACGAAGGAGTGAGAGAGCAAGGAAAAAAACCTATCTTTGTGTGCCAGCAGCGAGGAAGAGATGTATTTGGCAGTCTTCATCCCACAGGATGCACAGGAGGAAATTGTGGAACTACCTGTGACTTTCAAATCCCTCAGGTAAGCATTCAAGCAGAAGAAAGGATGTCCACACCTACCTCTTACTCCAGCAGTCAGTTGGATGCAGTCAGGGCTAGCCAAGGACAGCAGAATCTTTGATTCTTTTCTAACGATGCAGGGGTGTCCCAGGCAGGAGCTCTGAAACACCTGACCTAGGAGTCCATCTTTGGGTGTATCCTGGGCCACTTTTGCAGTGAGAGTGCCTGTTTAGATCAGCAGTTTAGATGATTTAATCTCTCATTCTGCTCAGCCTGAGAAACTAGGAACATGCTCCTGGTTTCCTTGGAGTCATTCCTGCCTATGAGGCTGAACCATGTTATCTTTAGCAGTATATGTATGGCCTTAAGGTTGTGATGGCATTCAGAAATAATTCTGATTAATGGAGGAGGAAAAATATCAGAGCAAGGAGCTTTTTTTAAGTAAATAGCAAAGTATTCTAATCTTTGGAAGCAGTTTTTTCCCTGGGTGTTTTAAAGCTTATGCTGCAGTGAGGAGATGCCACTTTCTGCAGATTTTGTTTCTTTTATTTTTTTTTTTTAATCTTGGGATGGGACTAAAGACAGAAGTAGTCAGTAAAATAAGTATCTACAGACACTGAAGAGTCAGGAAACAGTGATATCACCTCCCTTTGCATACTTTGTGTGCCAAATGACTACCAGCGCTTGTCAGCCTTGCTGAGTATCAGAGACTGTAGCAGACTGTATGCTTCAGACATACGGAGAGCCAGCTGGGCTGCCCCATAAGGCAGTGCCTTTCCTCAGAGCTGCTGAGCCATCTACATACCCCAGCACGAATAGCAGGTTTTGAAAGCCAAGCTGGAGCCCCCCCCCAACAAAGCTTGGAGAAGGGAGTTCAAATTCCCAGTTGGGGTTTCTCAAGCTCATTTTGCTGTGCTGCTAGCCTGGAGCCTGCAAGGAGTTGCATCAGCCCAAGTGGAATGCTGTGTGAAACAGCTGTGCATGCTGTGGGGAGTGAAACTTTAGGAGATTTTTAGTGAGCAAGAAACCTTATATTTCCCCATAGGGATCAGGGATGTGCATACTGAGATGTTGGATGATGATGTAATCTATAAAACTCTCATGCAAAGAGGTGTTTCTCTGTAAAGAATGAGGTGATTCTAAACAATGGGAGATTAATCACTCCTCCTCCCCTTTCCTCCCACTTACCTCGTGGTTCATTAGGTCTCAGGAAGGTTTTAATTCTGTGTGTACATGAAAAAAATTGACAAGCGTTTCACCTGACTGGCGACTAGGTCATGTTAAAATCTGTATCACAATCAACAGTCATTAGTCCAAAACAGCAGAAACAATGCATCCTTCTGGGAAAGGAGTATATTTATCCAGTTACGAGGCTTTTATGGAAGATTATCTTACAGCTGTACATACAGCTCTTCCTTGCTTCCACTTGAAAACTAGTGTCCCTTGGCATGCCTCTGACTTGAGTGATCCCAGCTTTATGTACCAAACTTCAAGGAGGATGAGAATTTCAAAATGGGTTGATCCAAACTGAGGTGATTAGTGTTGAAATAATGTCTCACTCCAGTTCCAAGCCCCTGAGGCTGGCCTGGATTGGGTTTACTCCAATCTGAGTACACTTTGTGCCTGGAGTTATTTACTGTGAAACTGTTAGGAACTTGGACCTTCCCATGCAGAGCAAGAGGCTGTGGTTCACCCTCAGACATATATTGATCAGATATTAATCCTTTTTCATGGCAAATGCTCCTGAGAATCTATTTCTATTGAAAAGAGGTTGGGTGGTGGCTGCTTTTTATGGGTTAACTGTTGAATTCTTTTATTCATCTGCTGGTGATGCCCATCTGTACAGAGAACAGGGAAAATAATATGGGATTTAAGGGATCAAATCAAGATTGGGGAGGAAACAGATTTGACTTTGCTTTATCTTAGTTCAAACTTTTAAGGCTGGAAACTTGGAAGTAGGAAAGAAGGGAAAATATTCAAGTACTTTATAATGACTATGATTAATTTTTTTTTTTTTTTTGCAGAAGACTATCTGCTTCTTTCTTCCCAGTTTACTGAAACAAGCAGATTAAACTAAATAGAAGTAATATTTCACTCTGCCTATTCCAAAGGTGATTCCACTGGTAGCAGCTTCCATGGGGGGTGTAGTGAATTTTAAACACTCCGTCCTCTTTGTGTGAAAGATGCTGTTATCAGGTTTACAAAAAAGATTCACTCTGAAGTTATGGTATTTTATGCCAACTTTCAGCTTAGACTAAACTTTTATAGACAGGATATAAACTTCTGAATATAGGGTCTTCGTAATAGAAAACTTGTCTGACTATAGGTCAGGAGGAGCAATGGTATAATGCAATTTATAGCCTGCTCAGCTTGGATTTACACTTCATCACAATACAATATCAGGAGCAGATGTTGCAATGACAGTCCATCCTTTTTTGTTGCTGTGTAAAAACAACACATAATATGGTCCTAAAACAGAACTGCTGTTTTCTTAATAGGAGAGCAGGGCAACTCGTGTTTCCCAGAAGTATTTTTACAAGCATAGCCTTTGCAACAGCAACACCTCAGATACCCTCAAGCCCCATCAAATACAGTGCCATTGACAGTAAATCCTCTGATTTTAACCTGTGAAATTAGAGACTAGAAGCACAAGAAAATCAAAAGCTGAGCTCTCTTGAGACAGAGATCAAGCTATGGGGGCTCAAGAAGGTGTTGGGAAGGGGAAGCCTATTTTAGAGATTAGAGATGGGGCATTTGCCATGGATGGGATCACTGAGGTTGGAAAGGAGGTAGTCTGGTCCAACATCCTACTCAAAGCTGGGCTAGCAGATGAATAAAGCCAGATCTTATTATTGGACCATGCAAATAAGTTATACCTCTGTTGAACTGCAAGAACATTGCAGCACCTGCTCAGTGCCCAAATCAACCAGTTCAATGAAAGATATGTCACCCTGATGCTACCTGCATAGAGAACTTTTCCCTGGATCACAGTACAGTGTGCATATAACAGATAAATTGTCCACTTGCAACCTTCCACCCACTTTCTTTTTACTTTGCTTATAGAACAAAAATGAACAGTTGCTATAAGGCAACTGCTTTAAGGCAATTTAGTAATTATAAAACCACTTTACTTTGAACCTTGGGTGTTGTGAATGGGCTCCTTTGGGGAAAAACTAATAAACATTAAAGTTTAGATCCCAGTCTGGCAGACTTTGTCCTGTGAAAGATCTCTGGGACCGGATAGTTTTTCATTGTGTGCTTGTGCAGAGTCTGCTGTGAGGATGGAGTATTCAAACACAGGGTTCCCAGGCATTAATGAAAATCAAATAATGACATCAGGAAAGTCTCCCAGTAATTTTCCTAGAACTGGTTTTATGAGATTACTGACTACAGAAAATCATGCATGTGATTATTTGTGTCTTTATTTTTTGTTGCTGTCTCTCTTAAAGTCTGCAAGGTTGAGGGAAGACCAGTCTCCTTGCATCACCTCTTTGTGACTCTGTAGATCCTTCCCAGCCTTCAGAACTATATCTCTTGCCATCTACCATCTTATAACTCTGAGGAGAGGACAGTGTAGGTAATATGAGAAAAGAAATGCATTCTAGGGTGAGACTGAAGCTTTCTAACAATTCAGCTGGTGGCACAGACAAAACAATGAGATACATTTTAAATACATTCTACTCTCTTTAGTTAGCCCCTGGCTGCAAGAAATGCTGTGAACTACCAGTGAACCCTGTCTGAAAGTTAATGCCTGTCATTTCATGCTTTTGGGCAGATTCCCTGGTGTTTCCTAATGGCACTCCTGGTCTTGAAGGTGCTGGATAATCCATGCACTGAAAAGGGCACTGATGGTGTCTGTTAGAGTAGGTCAGTGAAAGCACTGAAGGGAGAAGTCCAGACTGTGGCAAGAGAAGGAGACTGAAAATATGCCATTCTTTAATATGTTATGTGCCAGTGTGTACCAGAAGGAACGTACTTGGCATGATTTTGCTGTGTGCAAGAGTCAGCACAGCTATTCAGAGGGGGGTTCAATTGAACGTGTCCTGGCTATATTGTCAGTAAATTTGACTTACAAGCTCTGAACAATTAAAACTCCAAAACATTGATGTCTTCTGATTTTCAAATGGACACCCAGACTAGCCTTTTGTTATTTGATAAATCCATGCATTATATGTTTCTATCCTTGAAAACTATTTCACAGGAACAACCTGTCTGATGCCATTTTGGCGTGTCTGAGTTGCACATGCACAGACATGATTTTCAAGATATTTCTTAGAATTTTCTAAGTTTTCTAAGCATTAACTATAGGGGAAGCAAGGACCATAAATGATTTATAATAAGATTTTCTCCTGACTCTATGTAATTGACTGTTGGTCATAAACCAAAACACCAGAATGGACCTTTATGACATCTATGACACTGTCTAGTAAACTGGGTGCTAAAGGACAGACCAGAAGCTCTGGTTTTCCCTCTCAGTTCCCCTCACTTTGCTGCTTTCCTTCTCCACAACTATTCTGCTTCCAACCTGACTTCTTACCAAGTCCTGTATGTGTGCACAATTTGTCACTCCATAATAATCTTGATGGAGGCATCAAGGAGATATCAGAAAAAAAAAGAGGTAGGGTGAATGATTAGAAAATTTCTGGAGGATGGGATGACAGGGTAAATCTCATAGGCAGGAATTTTTTTTTCCCCTCCCATAATCCTGGGTAACCCAGGACTTTCAATTAGGGCAGATGTGCTTTGTGTTTTCACACATCAATCTTTCATTGGCCTTGTATCAATCATTCACTGGCTTGTGCAAATAACTTCTCCCAAACAACAGTCTCCTGTCAGAAACAGGCACTGTCATCTGCAAACCTGTTTGAATATTTCATTGTTACCAGATGATGCTTTTTGTTGAGGGTTTTTTGTGTATTTTCTGGATGACATGGCAATATAATCCCTGTACTCCTTGCCTTAATGAAGCTGGAAGTCCAAGGTAAAGCCAGACAGTGACTGGGGCTGTATCCTAGAAACCTTTTCTCTGCAGTCTATGCAGGGAGGAGCAAAGGTAGCTGCAAACAGGGAGACAGAGGGCCTTGTTCACTGCTTGTTTGGCTCCAGTCTGGTCATGTTCAACCCAGCTGATGCCAAGCAATGTCAAGGTCATCCTGAATAGCCAGGCATTCAGCAGACAGTGGTGGGAGCACTTACAGATGTGTATATAAGAGTCTTGTTTTCATCTGAAAACATTTCGAATCCTCCTGCCTGCTCCCTGGGAAGTTTGAGGGATTCACGAATTGTTAGATATCACAGGTCAGTACTGATAATTCTTCTTGGCCTTCACTTAAACAGTATACTCTGATCCCATTAACCAGGAGGGCTCAGCACAAGGTCAGTCTACTGTTGTGATGTGGAGAGGGGCTTCCGGTTTTGGTAGCAGAGCTCTTGGCTGGCACTGTCAAACTTGGCTAGCTGGTTTTATAAAACCAATTTATAGACACACAAAGTTTACTTTGGACACCTATTCTTTCAGGAAAATATTAATTCATACGTTATAGGTCAAGTAGTTTTCAGACTACTTATTTTCTGAAGGTGCCATTGAAAGCCCTGTGTGCGTGGTCCCTCAGAGGCCACCTTGGCCCGAGTCTAGGTCAGCATGAATGAGAAGGGCTTATGTGGGGAGAAGCAAAGCATACAACTGAGGGGAGTCCTGGTGAAAACTGACCTACTTAACAGCTTCTGAAAAGGAGATCTGGCCAGCTGTGGGGAACTGCAGTAAGTTGGCTGATCTGAGTACTTGAAAACTAGATCTACATAGAGAGTATATCACTGATGCAATGAACAGTAAATGCCTGTGAACTGGGATTGCTCATGCCTGGCTTGGACAGTATAGTGTTTACTCAGTAAAGAAAACATGGTACTTGCAATGGAAGTGCATCTCTGATGAGGTCACCAATGAGTTTTATTCATAATAAAACCGATATGACCATTACTTTCTGTGATGGTAAGTAGCTTCTGCAGGAACAGTGCTCACTTGACCCATGTCTTTTCAAAAGTGCATCAATAGATTAAAACTGCAAATTAACACCATGTTCCTATGCTCCCATGGCCTCAGATTTCCCCCTCAATATACAATAGCTCCTGCAAATGTATATTGAACTTTTTGTCTTTGTGCTCTCTCACCAGGTTTCTTAGTGCTATGCTCTCACAGTAGAAAAGGCTTTGAAATCAATTGCTGAAATGTAGTTCAGTTTATGGTTCATAAAGGGCTTTGGGAAACCATTTTGTATAGAAAGTGTAATATAAATACAGGCACCATATTCATTCCCTTTTCTCAGTTTTGAAATTATCGTATTAAGCTGGCAAACCTGTCAAATATGTAACTTAATTTACTGAAGCCCTACCTACCAAGAGGCACTTAAGTGGATGCTTAAAATTAAGCACGTGATTTAATCCTACCTTATACAGTTCTTAAACACAGGCATAAGTCTCACTGGAGTCAAGGCTAGCACATTAAAGCTAAGTGTATGCCAAGCACTTTGTTAAATCAAGACCTAACTCTGGTTATTTTCATATCCCCTCCTAATTCTGAAAAACAACAAGTATGCTGCAATAGACAGTGACATCTCAACTTCTGCCCCCATTAAATAAGTTAAAAAATCATGAATCCTAAAGCAATTGCATTGCCATCATACTACTTTTCTTGTATGATTAATCCAGAGTTTGATATGTCTTTCTATAGGATTAATATCTTAACAGCAAGGTAATAGGTAGTATGACATTTAATCTCTTTGATTAAATTCCATACTAAAAATGTCCCATAAATAAAAGAAACAATTGAGGCAATCATAAATTATCTTCATTGTTGCAAAGTGATGGATTTAGTGGTTACAGAGGGTAAAATCTCATGAGCTTATTAAAAGCTATAAGAGTTTTTCCTTGCACAGTCCTAAAAGACGTTGTGGCCTACGGCAGGTTTTCTCACATTGCTTTCATTTAATCAGCTGAAACCTTAAGAGGAAATAGGACATGTTGTATATATATGTCCCTTTCATTTTCCAGTAGAGATGAGCAGATCCAAATAGGATTCTTAGGTCTTAGGTGCTTTTTGTGGGCTCAGTACTGGAAGAGAGTGTGTTTTTTGGTTAATAGCCAGAATTTAATCCTTTCAAGGTCTGAGTCTGCTTTTCATCTCTGGCCTTGACCTCCACAGTGACCTTGGGCAAGTCACAGAAAGCCAAATTTTCAAGAGCTCAGTATGAACCACCAGAGCCAACTCAAAATGTATTGCACAGCCATACTGCCAAATTAATATGGTTTGGATGCAGCCCAGCAAACTGTACTCTTCTGAGTATTTGCCTAAAAGCATCACAAGGGAGATGGTTATCTGAGTCTCCAAAAATCCACATGCAGGTGTAGGTCCCAAACCTTTCAAGGCTCCACTCTACTACTGAAATACACCATGAGGATTCATTTCTCCCTTTCCAAAATGAGTAAGAGGTTGTACCCAGGGCTTCACTTCGTGTAAAATGACATCATTTTCCTATTCAATTAGAAAATCCTTTTTACTGCTGGTTCTGTTCAACTCTTCTGTTCAACTATAGCACGTAAAAAAGTGAAGTGACAAGGTCAACAAAGAGGACAAGACTTTCATCCAAGTTGCTGGGGATCTCAAGGGCCGTCATAAGAACTTTGTTAGCTTCTGAAATCTGTGCTGTCCCTTTGACTCCTTGCAACAAACTATCATGGCCAGGAAAGCCATCCTCCAACAAGAACGACACAGATGCACAGGCTGCACTGTACCTCTACTGAGCTGTGTTGTCCCCGAGGTTGAGGATGGACAAGAGGCTGCTATACTGTCTGACAGTGCTAAGGAAAAAAAAAAAAAAAGAAAAAAAGCTAGCCCATTCATGAGATTAAGGATTCAAATTAAAGGCTTTCTGTAAGGATGCATTTTTAATATAAAAGGCTGCCAGCAGAGAAGTCCCCCATGGAGCAGTTTGTAGGATCTTGCAAGAGTTTAGCAAGATTAAGTTAATGTAAATTCCTGGAGAAGTATCTGTACAACCCACAATGAGGTTTTGCTGCACATTTCACCAGATTAAGTGTTGCATTTCAATGTTAAACATTGTTCAAGTACCCATGAAAACAACAGAGCTGACAGTGCCGGGAGCACCAGGTTTCCTACTGGGGAACTATGGTGGGAAGCCTTACTCTGTGTGGCATGGGTATTCTGCAAGGATGGGCCATGAGTGGTTTTGCTGTAGGTCTTTGCCATTAGCAGAGAGCAAGGAACTCCTACCTTAAGCTTGTCAGAAAAAAAGGAAAGAGAGAGAGAGAAAGAAAAAAAGTTGCCCATACTGACCAAAAAATTTCTCTCATTGCTGTTTCAAGAGCTGCCTTCAGCCTCTGTCCCTTAAATTGTGGGAGCCCTGTTCTAGCAAAGATTTGTGGAGGGCAGAAGCTTGCTGACAGACCCTGATAAATCAATCAGATCTTGGATTGCTTTTTTAAAACTTCAGCCTGTTTTCCTGAAATCTGTTATTAAGCATGCCCTGTTCTGACCAGTTCCTTTCACAATGACCTCCAACACTGTTTTGCTGGAGAAGCTAAAAAGAGAATGGGCACAGGACCAGGGACTCTTAAAAAAAAATACCTTGCAAGTAAACAGGCTATAGATGATGGCAAGGCCTCCAGAGAGTGCAAGAGACATCAGAGTGGCCCAGGACTGTGTCAAAAACACCTGTTGGTGGAGATCTGATAAGGCTTTGGGTGGATTAGAAGTGAATGCATCCCAAAGGTATCAAATAGGGAGGAAAATCACAGCTTAGCTTCCCTGTGCTTTGTTTCTTTGGGTATCACCATACTGTAAGTGGTTTATCACAGACTGGGCCAGTGCAATTCTGGATTACTGTAGAAACTTCACAGCAAGCCTCTAGAAACGTGGATTCTTCCTACAACCCTGCCAAACTCTTCTCTTCCATCACCCATGTAGGTCTGAGAGTCCCCAGCTGCAGCTGGGGATGGAGATATGTTTGCATTCAGTAACTTTAACCTGTTTTACCTCTTCTTACAAACTGAAGCAATGTGTGTAATATAGGATGTCTGTTTTATCATCTTCACTCTGTTTACTTGCAGCCTGAGTTCAAAAGTCCTGCCATTTAGGGTTCTCTGAAATGCTCCAGAGTGTCTGAGACATCTTTGTGGGCCTGGAGGATGTGACTCAGAATGCAAAGCTACCTGAATCCTTCAGAAGTGGCATGTGGAACACAGGAGAGTAAACAAGGGGATCTCCAGTGACACTCTAGGCACTTGAATCCTATTCCTACTGACTGCAGGGAGGGCTCAGACACCTAGCACACATCTGGAGACTTGCATGTAGAAACCAAATGTAGGTGCCTCCCTCTGGGAGGCTGAATTATTTGTCCCCACACAAGCTCCCCATTAGTCCCACCCATGCTTTTGCAGGTACCTTGCCAAGCTCCTAGCAGAGCCTGAGCTCCTTGAGAGCATTAATATTCCTGGGACACTCATGAAACTGATCAAGCAGGAAAAAGTCTTATTGAAACTTGGGAAGCAAACTCTTGATTTTGAAATTTATAATTACTTTTTAGTTTACTCTGGAAGCTACCTCAAAATACACATTCAGAAGTTGCCCTGTAGGAATTTTTTTTAGGTTTTCACATGCACAAAAAAAGAAACACTTTTCACTATGACTGAATTTGATTCAAAACTCAATTGTCCATAGGGAGGGGAAATTCATATTTTTTCCCACCTCCTTTGATATTTAGGCTGATTGTGCTTCAGGCAATAACTAATAGGATGTAGGTGGAACTGGTAGCTACCAGGACAATTTCAGAAGTTTGTGACATGACCTGAAGAAATGATTGATTTGTACTATCCCTTGACAAGGAAGATATGTCATGTACAAGGAAGAAAGCAGCCTGGCATCTGAGGTCGATTTCCCACAGTGCAGAGATGGGGTAGGCTTAGGTGTGCAGAGCAAATGAAGCAGGTTCTTTAATAACAGGCAATCAACCCTGTCTTCTTTGAAGCCAAGGGAATTCTTCCATTGTTTTTACTGTGTTCTGATTTATATTATAAGGAAAGTACCCATCTCAGGTAGTTGAGTGTAGCTGTTCAATTCAGACTGAAGTTAAACATGCTTGGAAGTTAAGAGTTTAGAGTGGAGTGAGCCAGAGGAAGAAAAATTTTGATGCAACTAAGCCTTGAATTCTTTTGTTTGTTTGTTTGTTTTATTGTTGTTGTCATTTTTTATTTGCATTTATTCTAGTTCCTTTTCTCCAAACAGATCCTCATTTGCTGGTAATCATGAATTACAGCTACAAGTGTGGTCCTTGCAGCAAACGCAGTATTCCTTTTCCATTACTCACTTTCACTCTCCCTGTATACCTTTTATATCTTCATGTCATATGTGTCCAGTTTCATGCCCACATGCAGTTTTAACAAGTGAATTTCTAAAGTTTGTGTGGATGAGTATTTACAGGAGCTTCCTGGTTTACCCTTACTCTTTGTACATCTACTGAGCCTTGGTGCCCAAGAGGGGCCGAAAGCATCAGCATTCACAAACATCGCTGGCAAATGAAACTGCTCAGCATCACCTTTTTTTCCCCAAAGTTTTGTTTCTGAAACATATTTCCTTCAAGAAAACTGCCATAGTCATAAGGACTATCTATCACTAGGGTCACCCTGAAGCAGAGGGTTAGTGCTTTAGCATGTAGACTCTGAGGTTGTATTGGTATTTAGGGTTGGGTTAGAGGATTATTCTCTCTGGGGGTTTTAGGGCTTTTTCTTTTTCTATCCTTAAGTACTGCAGAGGTGTATCTCAAGTTGGCTTGAAGAGCTGTTCAGAGGATCACCCTACATGTTTATTTGCTTTTTCTTCTAGAAGCCCTTTAATTTAGTTGTAGCAGATTTAAAAATTAGCTGTAAAATAGAAATCAGAACAGGGAGTTCTGGCATTGCTGGCAGTGCTGGAGGCTTGAAGAATGGGTGAAAGCTCCAGATATGCTGCCACATACATCATGTAACAACTAAGCAGAACAAGAATTCAAAAAAGGGATTGAGCTAGAGAGAATAGGGATTTACTGGATGTATTTCAGTGGACCAGGATGTGGGATTTGATAGCATCCTAGGATTGACCCCAACAGTGTAGACAGCCTCGAGGACAAACACAGTATTTCTGTTATGTGTTTGCAAATACCCTGGAGCAGTAGGCTCTAGTCCTAGCCAAGGGGGTTTTTAGGGTTGACAATACATATTGATAATACTTGGCATTTATCTGCCAAGTTGAGAATTACTGGTGCTGGATTCTTTGTCTGTTTAGTTAATGAGAGAACAGAAGTAACACAGTCTGATTTCCCCAGCCATTCACACCTTCACAATGAAGCCTGAGCTTCTAATGCTCCTGGTCCCACTGCTGTGTAGGCTTTCTTTAAGCTATCAAGTTCATATGATAAATAGGTTTGAGGAAATCTCTTCATTTCAGTGGATCCCATGAGCAAAAGAAGTAGGGCTGAATATATGAAATAAAGTATTACTTCAGAATTATTTACTCAGCTCCACTTACTTGTTTTCATTTACTTCCTTTTTACATAAACTAGATCATTCATCTTCTCTTCCTTCCTCAAAAAATATTTCAAAAGTTTTTTTAAGCACTTTGCACACATCAAATGCTGTTAGATACTACCAGCATACTGCTGTTTGGGAAGTCCACAAATAATATTGCATGCACTGAAGTAAATAAACCTCATTAGCTTTGCTAATTCCATTAATTGCAGTTAATAATGTTAATGAAGCCTATTTTAGTTTCACTGTCAGAGATATTGGACTAATTCATCTAATTATTAACTTTTTAGATTTATAATCCTCTTCGAATTTATCCCTCAGTACTATCAAATTTTATGTGAGGTCAGCATTTTCCCATGAGACTTTGAAATGTAAATTCAATGAAAAACAGGGGTTTGGAAGCATTTTGAAAGGTTTTGGATTTGATGGCAAAAGGACCCAAGAATCAGAAAGTAAGGATGACTGGAAATTGAAAGGGAAACTATACAGAATCAAACTTTTACTTTTGTGCTTCAGTTGCTGCGCTCCACCCTCCATGTGATGGAGGTGTCAGCTGAGTAGCAGTGGCCCAAATCCCAAACCTGGCTTAATGACCCAGGAGTCAAGTCTGATATAAAGATACTGACTTAGAGGCTTAACGACCATTCTAACATGTAGATCTAATGGTCTCCAATGCACATGGACTTTACCTTACTGTTCCCTTACATGTTGTCTTGAATACGTTTATGGACTAGGATCTCCGCATTTCGGGGGTTGTAGGAAGGTGTTAGCAGACTAATGTATTAGTCTATTTATAGACTGCACATAGACATTTGTATCTAGCAGATACTGTAAGAGCCTGACATGATAGAGTTAATTCTGTATGGAGCCACAGAAAAGTTGAGTTTATTTTCATTCCTTTTTTTGTCTAAGTGTTGGCAAAACCATATTTTCTTAATGGTGTGAAATTTCCAGCTGTCCTACTTGCACATATATTGCATTTCAGGAACATTTTAAAATTCAAAGCAACACCTTTAATACAATAATACTGTTTGCTCCTTTTGATGCTAATTTTTTTATCTTCCATATACCTGCCATTCTGTTTTCTGGATGGATTAGAATTGACAGTATCTAAAATACCTTGAAAAATATGTTTCCCAATAAATCTTCATAGCTAAAAGCAGGAATAACCAGTGATATAAAGAAGCCAGTTTTGCAGTTAGACTTGATAAGTATCTATTCACATTAATGCATACCAGCCTTCTGTGTGAGGTACCCAAATCTTTCTCAAGTACAACAGCCTTTCCTTAGAGCTTTTCCCATTCCCACAGCATGAAAACAGATCACTTGCTCATTTCAAAAGAGCTGATCCTAGATAAACATAGTTGCCTTATTTCAGACACCAGTTATAAAATGTTAAATGTCTATGTGGGACTTCAGGTCAACCAGGTTTAATTTTTTAAGAACCAAATCCTGAAGCATCTCCAATGTGGCATTCCTTTAGTCAGGTAGCCTTAAATCCCTTCCCCACTCCTCATGCTTTGCAAAATAAGACACTTTCGTTCTTACATAATTAGCGGGCAGAAAGATTCAGGAAAAGAAGGGGGGCAGGGGGAAGACACTTCAGAACTCTGAGTAGTGAATTGTTTAAGTTTTTACATAAGTTCCCTTTAACTGCTCTGCAGTTAACTTCCCAGGTTGCTTTCAGTGACTAATGCTGGATATTAGTTTAATGGGTCACAGTTACTGATTGGATCGTACATACAGAAATCCCATCACTGAAGCTTAAAAAAATCCTCGGAGCTATTCAAGAGGAAGCTAAAACTCAGCACAGCAACACAACGTAGTGTGTAACTCTTGGCTCTCCCTTACCGAGAGAGCCTTTCCTGACCTTGATGTATTTCGCCTATGCTGAAAAGGGTGGTTATTCCCTCAAGAAATCCAGATGTTTTATCTTAAGAGAAATTCTATTTCCCTTTTTTTTATTGGAAGGAAGGGGGAGCAGGGCTGAGGCTATCAGTGCAGGTCATTGGAATGACCTAGGATTGTTTTAGAATCATGAACTCATCAGTTTTGCCAGATGTCAGTGACATTTCTGTTGTATGGCAGTCTGGTACATTGGCCTGAATTTCTAAGGGAAGAAGCTGTATGAGAACAACTTCATTATTGAAGTACTTTATTGAAGTCTTTGAGGGGTAACTAAGAAGCTATTTACATTGACCTTTACAGCACTGGCCTGAGGCTCACAACAACAGGGTTATATTCATTGCCAGTAAAGCTCTGAAAAGATATTTCACACTGCAGGAGGTGGGAAGGAGGCAGACTGTTACAGCAATGGCCTGAAAGATTTCCAGGTAGAGAGATTCAGTGTGCACCAGTATCTGGGGGCTCTTTTCAGCCTTACTTGTACACTTTGCTCCTGCTCTGTGTAGGTGCCGGATTGCCATGTGCTGCAATGGAGACAAGAACAAAACCTGCTTGTTTGAACTTTTAAGGCTGATATTGCAAACCTTTGTCATATCTTGCAGTCTCCAGAACTAGGGTGGACAATTTTATGGTAAGGAAAGCAAGAATAAAGAGAGGGACTGGGGGCTACTGAGCCCGACTCGCAGGCAGAGAGCAGAGACCCAGCTTTCAAAGTGAGCAGAAGATCAGACCTAGGGATGTGTCAGAATAAAGCGTGACCAACTGCAGGTAAGTACATACTATGAATCAGGTCCTGAAACTCATGAGATTTTAAAATAAGATTAGGTATTTTTATTTGCTGTCTTTCTTAACTGTTCTGACAGGCCTCCTGTTGAGCTAGAACAGAAAATAAGCCTGCAGTGTCAAACAAAAAAGGTGGTCCTTTTTAACCCACCAACAAGGTCATCTTGTACAGGAAGTTCACCCCTTTTTCCTGCTAAGATCACCAAATTATTATCCTTTCTCAGATTCTCTCTGGCAGGTGGGTGTTTTTGTTCCTCCTTTGCTCTTTCTATGTCACCAAAACTTTCTAGAAATGATAGTCAGTATGGTCTGAGGAGACAAATGAAAGAATTTCCCTTGCCTGTGGGATTTTCTTTGATAGCCAGAGCACAGCACTCCCATACTAATTTTTGTTTTATTCCAGGGAGTCTGTTCTGGGAGAGGCATAGGAGGAGAGAAGAAACCTTTGCGCATGTGGGTGGGAAGGAAGGAAATGTATGGAGCTGGATCTCTGTGGTTGGTCCTTGGAGTCCTGTTGCTGCAGATGTAGAACTGAAAAGCCCACTTGTTCCTTCACTTGGTGGGGTGTGGAGAGAACAGGATTGTGGTGAGCAATCCATCCTGTGTTTCTGTAGGCCCAACCTTAACATAACCGGGCACAGACAGTGTGGGAATGCTGAACCATGTTGATAACAAACCTTCAGGGCTGAAACAAGGAGAAACCTGTGCCAGAATAAGGGAGGAGTCCCAGAAAGTAAGTAATGATTTCACACTGCGTGGACACCTGTAGTAATCCAATTAAAAGTGTGTTAGTAATGCATGTTTAGTTCATGGACAGTAGCATGTATCCAATAGCTTGAGTGATCACGAGCCGGGGTGTATTGGAAGTGTATAAAAGAGCAGCTTATGTAAATAAAGTGGAACACTGTTGATCACATTGGTCATTAGCAGAGTTTGTTCTGAACCCCTCTGTCAACAGTGGGGCCAAAGTAAATCCATGGGTAGCCTCTGGAGATGTGGAAATAGGACTAGATTGCTCCCTTGCTTGCCAAGACATCAGCTTTCCACCAGAGCTTTTCCCTTCCAAGCAGAGCCCTCCTGTGCCTGTCTCTGAGGGATCTCCACTCCAAGACACAGTTATTTGAACACATAGTGCCTTGGCTGGCATTTCCATGTTTGAAGTTGTTTTGCCAGTTCCAGCCATACAAAAAACACACAAGTAGCTTCTGAAAGCAAATCCCTTCTGGCTTCCTTCCATTTGCATTTTACTTTGACTTGTAACTTTTATTGTATTTGATCACATTCTTACAACTTCTTTTTACAGCTGTAAAAATGAATTTTGAAACCAAGTGAAAATCAAAGCTTTCTTGGCTCAAGAGTGGGGGTTTTAAAGTAAAAGTATTTCAAGACACAAAATCCAGAATGTGAGTAGTACCAGCTGAGCTGGATCTCTAATGCTCTTCCTCTTTCATTATGGATTTGCTCAGGAGCATTCGTTATATCAACTACTTGACTTTAAGTTTTACCTTAAGAAAATGTGAATTATGTAATGAAACATAATTTCCAGGGACAGGTCTCTGGCATGTGTCAGAAAGGACAAACCAGAATGTGTATATTTTTACCATATTTACTGTTCTGGGGAGGAAAAAAAATCTTTGCCTTTCCTACCAAAGGTAGTTTTCCCTCTGTGTATAGACAGATATTAGAGGGATACAGTGTAAAAGAAGTATGCTATCCATTTACTGTAACTTTATTTAAAGCTTTCTTATCACCACAAAATTTTAGGATGTTTTCCCATTTCAGAATCTGAGCCAGCCACATTATCTTTCAGAGAGATTCAGATGAGTTTTCATCACTTTTCATAGAATGAAAACCTGAGTATGATATGAGGGGCTAAAGAACTTAAAATTAGTTCATTGTACTTTGGATGAAGCAAATTTTAGATTCAGGATGTGGGTACAATTCCAATACAGCTTGACAAAAATTTTTCATCTGAACAGAAATGTAAGACTAAAAGAAACTTGCTGGTTGACAATGTTTAGTCCCCTCCTAATAACTGCATGATAAAATAAAAAATATTACTTTAAAGTGACTTTTATTAAAAACTAGATTGGTGCTTAGTAAAAAGGAAAAGACTGAAAGCCTTTAGGTCCTGGCACGGATAGAGAGACAAGCCTTAAAACAAGAAACAACAGCCTTAGTGATCTTCTGTGTGAAAACAAGGTCACAGAAGTATTTAAGGAGAGCAAGGTGAGCAGATCAGTCGCATGCCCAGCAGAAGCAGATAGGAGCTTCTGCTTGCTTTTATACTGACTAGAGAGGAATACAGGAGGTAGCACAGTGAAAGACTGTCTGCAGGGATAAAGCATCCTGTAAACCTTGTAATTCTGTGCCTCCTGTGAAGTATACCAGAACTGCAGCAGAAGAGCACAACCCAGAATTGATTGACACTCTGCCAAGGAAAGGCACAACCACAGCAATGAAGGGGTTGCCATCCTCTCCTCACAGCTCAAATGTCACACAGAGATAAAGGTTACCATGAGTAACAAGTCTCATTTCCCAGGAAGAGAGCATGCAGCACCACGGCTCTTCACATAAGGAAAGTGGTAGTGGAGCAGTGAGCTGGGTATACACACAGGCTTAGAGATTAGCAGCAACAACAGAGTTGACTTCCCTGCTGTCATGGCACCAGTTGCAGAATTTTCATGCTGTTCCTAACTGATCTCTCATTAAATCTTCAGGAACATGGAAGGAAAACTACACTTTTTGAAAAACAATGCACCTACAAACAGCAGCCCTTGCTGTGTCACATCATGGTGCATTGATCATGTATCAGAACTGAAAATAGTAGTGGCTTTGCTTTGGTGCTAGGAAAATTTCTGAAGTCATAAGTCTGGTGACTGTGTGGTCATCAGAGCTCCAGTTTTCCTCCTGCTTAATTAGATTGAAATTATCAAGAAACCATTGATTCTGACTCCCAGTTTAACTCTCTGCTGCAAGATGAGTCCTTCACAAATATTGAAGTATGAAGAAGGTGAAGAGACACATCATTAAATGTTTAGAAGCTCCAGGAATGGATTGTTACACTATGCAAAGCAAATAGTCCTGAATTTTACTTAGTATTAAATATTTCATCTTTACCATCTTAAAACAATTCTTAACTTGCTAACAATTAGCTATCCAGGTCATCTTTATGTGCAGATCTTGTCTCTAAGAAGTCGGGAACATTGACTGTGATTTGGTCATTGTAGCATTAGTGGGGAGGTAGTGAAATTACTCTTCTTGTGTTGTTGCCTGATGCTGAGACATAAATCTAGTTGATGACATGCCCTCTGTCTTTGCTCTCCACAAGATTAAAAAAATTCCACGAGTAAAAACAAGAGCATTTCACGACTTCCTGGTTGAATGTTCTACATCTGTTGCTGGTTGTTTTCCAATCATCAGCTTCAAGAGCCATTAGCTTTTAGTTTCTGTAAGAATGTGGTGGTTTTGGCTGGGATAGACTTAATTTAGTAATAGAGTTAATAGTAACTACTACTGTGTTCTTGATTTGTGCTGGAAACAGTGGTCCCATTTCAAGGGTGTTTTAACTATTGCTAAGCTTAAGGCCTTTTCTGCTCCTCATCCCACCCCACCAGTGAGGAGGCTAGGAGTGCACAAAGAAGTTGGGAGGGTACACAGCCAGGACAGCTGAATCCAACTGACCACAGAGATATCCCATCCCATATGGTGACATGCTCAGCACATAAAGCTAGGGCATGAAGGAAGTGGGGGATGTTCAGCATGATGACATTTGTCTTCTCAAGTCACCGTTGCATGGGATGGAGCCCACCTTTCCTGGGGATGGCTGAACACCTGCATGTCCATAGCAAGTGGAGAATGGATTTCTTGTTTTGCTGTGGTTATGTGTGGGGCTTTTGCTTTACCTATTAAAGTGTCAACCCAGTAGTTTTCTCACTTTTCCAATTCTGTCCCCCATCCCACTGTGATGCTTAGTTACCAACAGGGGTTAAACCATGACAAATACCCACCCTTCACTCCCTTCTTCCTTCTGTCTTTTTGTCTGTCTACCTATTAATAGAATGATAGGATTAGTGCAATGCTTGATTGACTGCTGGTTGTCAATCAAACCTTGCTGCTTTAACCACTAGTCATCCGGGTAGCAAATTCTCTCATAAGTAGGAGGTGTAACAATTCAGCCTCCTAGGACTTGTCCTTATGAAAGAGGGGACAAAATTGTTACTTCTGATTGAAGTCCTATTTTTAAATCCAGAACATCCCTGTTGGCCACTCGTGGTGTGCAGTACACAGCAGCCAATGCTCCCCACCTCTCCAACAGGCTTAGTGGTATTCTTCCTTTCCCAGTTAGGAAGATTGAATTTCTTTCTGTTTTTTATTAGGTTTATCCCCTCAGTAGCCTAATAAACTCTGCAGCTGAAGCAGGGCAGGGAAACAGGCTGTTTTCTCTGCCTTTGCTGCTCGGCAGGAGGCTGAAGTGGCATTGGTGTGTGTGTTGTGCCATCGTGCGGTCCTGCTGCCGCACTACCAGCGGCTCTGCATCCCCGGGACCTGCGCTGAGCCCAGCCCGGCCGAACAGCTTATCACCCATCAGTAGTGCCTTCGAGCCTGCCCGCACCCGAGAGCGGCTGCAGCCTCCAAAGCTTCCCATGGACCGCCACATTAAAAGCTCTTACAGAGAAATTAGCGAGGGGCCAAGGAAGACTTACTTAAAGGAGGACTCGTGCCTGTCCTGATCCCAGAGGCAGCAAAAATACCAAATGGGGATTCATTTTTGTTCTACAGAGCTGTGTTAATTTGGATTTGGGAAAGAAACAAGGAAACTGTATTGGTTTTTAAGTATTCATTACCACTATCGGTGACCAGTTTTTGTCAGGTCCATTGACAGCTTTCAGGGATGTAGGGCATAGTTGTCTCATGTGCTCTGGCTCCTTTGGCTCATGCTAAATTCTGGAAAACTTCATCTACTGCTTCTTACTCTTTAAGTAATGGCAATGTTAGTGAGGATAAAGACTGTAGAAAATATGTGTCTAATGGCATTCTAATATATTTTTTGAATTGCGTCATGTTTTCCAGTAGACTCCACCAGGGAATAAGCTGTCTCATAGACTTCAATCTGCACAGTTTATCCTGGTTTTCTGTAGAAGTGAAGTTTGAAGGACTGTAAATATCTCCACCATTATTTCCTTCAGTCTGAATTTGTTTGACACAGTAGGAGTTTCAAAGACCTGAAATTCCCATACATTTTGCAAAAATAAGAAAAGATTAGAGAGAGTCTAGTAGAGCTTTTACCCAGAATAAAGAGTGGAACATAAACTGACCCTTGATTAGACATCAAAGTATGCACTTGGGAAAGCAGCTGGAAGACATAAGTCCACAGAATCACCATCTCCTTTTGATGTGCTACTTGCAAAATGACATGTTATTCTTTCCAATGCACGCTAGAGCATAGGAAGTGAACATCGCAGGTGGTTCTCACACTGGTGCAATTTCCTAACGAGTCATTTTATAAGATCATGGCAATACTCTGAAATTGTTAAAATGGCATCTGGGCTGCTTTTTGATCTATGGTATTCTGTTATCATTCCTTTTACAGTTTATTGTAGCAAGAAAGTATAGACCCTGAAAATCTATAATCCAATATTTGTTTCTCAGGAATATTTATAATCTTATAAGCATACAAAGAAGGAACTCTTCCAGACAATTAATTTGTACTAAAAAATTATTTTGTGTAAGGCCAAATACAGATATCCATGTTCCTAATGAGGAACAGTCTTCTGAGTGAGTTGTCACAGTCAAGCCAGCAAAACAATTTTAGAACAATATTACCAATTACCTATAGGTAGTGGGGGAATTTTTAAATCAATTCAGAAAACAAAGCATCCAAAAAAAGGTGTATGAAGAAACCCACACTCCAGAAAGAGGCGACACATTACTAAAAGATGGAAAAGGAACCAACTGTATCAAATCATACTGTATTGGTTTGATTACTCTTTATTTATATTCAACTCTTTTGAACCATTGGTTTGTGAGCCGTGATATAATAGTAAGAACATGCCCATACTATATGCAAGCCAAAATATGTTACGACTATACAGCCATACCTGTTGCTCTTGGTTCCTTTCAACTCTTCCTTACTGCAAGATTTGTCTTCATGAAGTTTTTCTTAGAGTCTCTGTTCTCTCTTTATTTTTTCCAGGTGACAAGGCGATAAGGTTTTCATGCCAAATAGCAATTCAATCAAATCCATCTTAACTACTTTTCACTTTTGTTTTATTTCATCTTCTCAATTTCATCTGCCTTTGACTCCCTGAAACAATTCAGTTTAGCTTGAAGATTTTTTGTTATTATTAATACGATGGCTCATTAGATTAATCTCTGCATAAAATTCATGTCCTTCGCTCTCACCTCTCAGAGACAACCACTGAAAAGTGACCTCCTCTGATGGTTTTTTACTGGCTGCTGAAGGTCACTTTCTGAAAAACCCATTTCCATCCCCAAAAGTGTAAAGATTCAGGATGGATGGATGACAATCCATATCCTGTCCTCCTCCTTGATAGCTTGCTGTTTTAGGTTTGAGGGTTTGGGATTTTTTTTAATCAAAGGAGATTTAGAAATGCTTGCAGGAATTCAGTGTTTGTTATTCAAACTATGTGAGCCACTGTGTCTTGACAAAGCAGCTGTGCTCTGAAAATGATGACATTTCTACCCCCCTGGGCTAGAAAAGGAAACTTCTGTCCAGGCTCCAAAGATCTCTAGTGACATTAAAAGATATTTTCATGAAGTGAAAGGCAAACACCATTAAAAGCTGTAATTTTTGCTCTTAAGAAATTATGCATATTTAACCAATGTCTTTGAACTCATGCCACCTACGTAAAAAACAAACAGCTTTTTGGAGAATTTGAGGATTATTTTACATGAGAATTTAATTTGTTTAAAAAGAAATGAATATGGATGAGGATGTTTGAATAGGTTCAGTGTGTTTGTCAGTCACAATTGCCAAGCCGGGAGTAATCTTGGTGATTAGTAAGCGTAGTGATAAAAAATATGCTTGTACCCAATATGCCTCCTGATTGGCAGTTTATTGCTCTTAGAGGACCAGATGTCAAAAGCCATATGCTAATATTCAGCACAGAACAATCCTCTGGTTTATGCTTTAAAATGCACCATCATCATATGCTAATATTCAGCACAGAACAATCCTCTGGTTTATGCTGTAAAATGCACCATCGTTGTCACTGCTGAGCAGTGAGAGAACAGCAGCCCTGAAATGACAAGAGCCCTTTCAGGCAAAAGGAGCATTTGCTGCAGCAGTTGGCAGAGGGGGAGTGGGGGCTGCTGGGGCTGCTTCAGGCTCTGCTGCCGAATCCTGGCATCTTATGGTGACAATCAGGGACAGGGACATGCAATATTTTACCCAAACTGCACTACATAGTTGTTTAAACTAGGAATTATTTTCTCTTTATACAGCATCTGGCATGGTATGGTTCTGCCTCATTACCGGAGGTGCAGCAATAGAGTTACTAAATCAGAATTAAAAGTGCATTACATGAGAAGTGCATTAAAAAAAAAAAAAAGTGGATATTAATGACTTCAAATGTCTTGTGTTTATATAGTATTTGAGTTCACAATCTTCCTGAGCCGGGGAAGTTTACATTTTACTGGACTTATGAGTTTTGAATACAGAATTAACAATGAAAGACAAAATCTCTATTAACTTGTTTTTTTAAAGGTGGTAGTAAAAGCATAAAGAAAAAAAAAACATGGAGGGAAAAATATGCTCTTGAACTATTCACTGACATAAAAACAGAGCCAACTTCTGCCTGTTGTTAAACCTTCCAGCCCCAAAAATCAAAGTGATACAAGGTTAGACTGAAGGCAACGCTAGGATCAATTTATTCTGGTACAATTTTCCATGTGCCAAATGTATTAATCTTAACAATTACGGGTAATATAAACCATAATGCCAAGGAATTAATTGCTGAAGCCCCTCAGCATTTGCTTTCCACCTGATCAGACCAAAGGGGCAGCAATGGGCAGGTTTCTCTCACTACAAACCAGGCTGTAGCACTGGAGAGAACTAACAAGGTTTCCAGTCTCCAGCTGCTGCCAGCAATAAGCAAACCCACCAAGCTGTTATTAAAGGCAATGGTGTTCTGCAACACACTGCTGCAATTTCCTTAGGATTATTCCAAAGTTTCTAGTCCTTCTGATTTGATAGTTTCTGAAGAAAAAACTTTTTCTGAAGAAAAAGATCAGTTGAGTTGAACTGCATTCATGGTAGCTGTTCTTAAAGGTTGTTATCCTAATTTTACATCCCATTCTCTTGTACAGAGACTGAAATCAGCACAATTTTGTACCTGCATAATTTCATCTCCAAATGCATCTACAGCAATAGTATAAATGGAAAGTATCTCTTTGATTCATCTCCATTCCAGGCTCTGTTTTGATGTAAGACGAGAATAAAAGTCTTACACAAAAGATCACATGAGTTCTTTTTTTAAGGAGAATATTTGGGTTTCAGTGTGTTGGAGCTTGAATTTCAAACTTTTGGGAAGTTGGTCTGGAGTACATATAAATTGCAGGAGAAGATACACAGTGATAATCCTGCTCTTGTACAGATGTACATTTGGCATGACCTTCTCCTTCACTCTAGGGCTTTGCAGTACTCTGCCTCTGAAGGGGAACTGACAATATGCTCTGGCTAAAGGAAATATTAATCCAGGCCTTATGCTATTTTTTTTCTCAAAGCAGCTATATAGTGAGGTCATATGCTTGTCCAAGCTTCTCTCATTTGTGCCATTTAATGAAGTTCTTTTCCCGAGTTGTGTAATCTCACACTAATTAAAGAGGGCTTAATAGACCATTACATCTCCATTAACATCACCTTGTGTTCCTCTTGGAGGATGTCATACACAGGGAGGACTTCACAGAAAGGAGCTCTATAGGGGCAAACAATCTTCAGGAGGCAAATGGCCCTGTGTGTCTGTAGGAGACAGTGTTTGAGGACAAAGGTGCATGTTATATGCTCATAATCCTTAGTACACAGATTATGCTTGTTTTATTATTGTTTTTCCCCTTTTGTTTTTAGCTTTGTTCTTTAGCAGAACATGTCAGAAGGCCCTGGGCTTTAGAGGATGCTGTTCCAGCAAGAGGCAGTGCTATTGGGATTGCTATTGGGTTGAGGTAAAAAAGATTTATAATGGCATCTGCAGGGAGTGTACATACTCCTAGACAAAGATGGGTGCCCCTTTTTATAGTAACATAAAGAAAAATTGCAGACTGTTCTATCAGGGAATGCTGTACAGGTGGAGGTATTTTACAGGACTTTGAACCAGAGGTGGTTTGGAGTCTGTCAGCTGGGAAATGCAGGCAGAGTTGGTATGCAAATGCTGTGCCCCATGCAGGCAGAGTTGGTATGTAAATGCTGTGCCCCAGACTATTGATGTGCCCCGTAACACCTTAGCTTTAACGTACTTCTTGAGAGCTTGTTTAATATTTCACTAAAAGCTGTGACAAGGTGAAACTTCATTAAATTTCAGAAAGACTCGCCTGCTGTCTTAAGCTGGTGAGCAGAATGTGCTCTGGGATCCTGAGGTGATTTGTAAAAACTAGACTTGTGCTGCTTGAATTTTCCCAATGTTTTTCAGTCTGGTAGTTTTATTAACTGCTTTTCTAGTACTGTATTATAAATCCATTAATTGATTTGGTTCTGGCTGTAGTATTGACTTGATGAGTGGTGTTTCACCATCCTGGTTTTTAAGAATAGTAATTAAAGAGTTGATTGAAAAGATTATAAAAAACCTACAGTGGTTTGTTTATGGGCAATCAAACTTTTGCAAAGGATGTAGGCAAAAAAAGGGGTTTTTTAATAAGTAGAACCACTTGTAGTTTGTTCCTTTGTTTTACAAGAAGGGGAGAAAAATAAGCCAGGATGAAACTTCATAAGGCTTTCTTTGTCACATAAAAAATAAACGCTGAATCTTTCTCCTATGTATTACTAGTCCCATAAAATTATTTTTGATTAGGACAAGATCTACATGGATACAGACCTTTTTCTCATGTACTTTGGCAAGTACAAACTCAATCAAACTCAATGATTTAAAAAGTCTGGAGCATTGGACCTCAGAAGAGCCTTGTCCCTGAAAGTGGTTTACAAAGTCACTTACAATTTTGCTGTGAATCATAACTGATTAGCTGTTTTAAACACCAAAATATTTATAAGAATCTAGCTGAAAATCATGAGCTGTCAAGATCTAAAGGGCTGTGGGACTTCTGAATTGTCCTACTATTAGATTGGATCAAATTTTTTGAGAGGTAGGAATACAGGAAACCATAACTGCACACAGATCATTATCTCTAGAGATTTTAATTAATTTCTGCCTGCTAAAAATCACTTGACTTTGGACTTCACAAAGATGAAACTTTCCTTTCATTTTTTACAACACCATATATTCTGCAGCGTTAGCACTAATATAATAGACATGTTTTGTTTTTTCAGCATATACTCTAGGAGGTCATCTAATTTTAAAGTTTCTGATGACTCCAAACATAATGATTCTGGAGAGAAAAATCCCTCCAGTTTGGGTCAATGAATTTTACCAAGTAATACAGATGTTACAAGTCACAGTCTTCTAAGGCTTTAATTTAAAATTCTTTTGAAGCTCACATTTTATGTCTGAGTCACCTTGCTAGGAGGTGCACTTGGTGGCGGGAAGATGGTGCTCTCAGGGGGGTTATTCAGGCTCTGTTTGTTAAGCTGACTTAGAATGACCCTGGTATGGCTGAGACTTTCTATATTTATTTGAAACCCCATTCTTTATCCTGGCTCGACCCACAGCTAAACCCAGAGCCTGCTTCTTGATCATAAGAAGGAAGACTTGTGTCACTTTGGGAAGCCCAAAGATTATTTTTGCAGAGGGAACCGGGGAATCCCTCTTGCTGGAGGAGGGTCTGAGTAGAACACCACGTCCAGATGCCCCAGGGATGCCAAGGCTCCTGTGTGAAACTGCAGCGAGTGAAGACAAATGACTCTGGGCAGGGCAGATGCTGAGGTTTTGCCTGCTTTCATAATATGGCTTTTGCATCTGAAAACAGCATTCTGGTGTTCTGAGGGATGCCTACCCAGGGTAAAACTGCGAGTGTGCCCGGGTATTGCTAGGCCTGCCTTCTGAATGGGTTGTTCTCAAAAATCAACTCAGGCTGGACAGGATGTGGTCTCACTTGGTGAATTTTCACCTCAAGGACTTATTTCCTGATCCTAACATCACTTGTTGTGGGGTCTTTTGAAAAGCAGCTGTCATCTTGGCCTATTTTTTGTCCTTTCTCAGTCGGGGGGGGAGAAGCAGATGGAAGCTTTGGGCTTCGCTTTCTAGATATAGTGTGTTAAGAACATAATGGCTTCTGTAGTCAAGAGTGGCTTCTAGCCAGGCCAGAGGACAAAACATTTGTTTGCACCATATGTGAGCCAAGTGCTAAGCTTGAAGAAACGTCCAATGCCTCAAAGTAGGGGTGTATGAAGAGTTTGTCTGTACTGTGTGAGAAAGGTGTGGTAAGATGTTCAGCTGCAGCTAGAGCCTGTGCGTAAGAGGAGATGGGGACAGCTGGCTGCTGTAGGTGGCTCTTCTGTGCTTTCTTCTCCCCAGGTACTCCAAAGGGACCCTTGGCAAATCTGAGCAGCACTTCAGTCCCTCTCTCCTTCTCTGTATTTAGATCCAAATGTATCAGAAACCCAAACTCTTTCTATTTTCTTCTTTTGCTGAATTTATTAGTTAGCCTCCTATTCTCTGTATCCTAATTGTGACAGCAATTTTTTTAAATCGGAGGAAGAAGGACACAGTTTATCAGCTCATTCATTTTGATTTCCCCAAAGTATTACTGTAGACAATATTTTCCCAGTCACAGCTCTTCAGAGGCTAAAAAAAAAGTTAGAATTATTAAAATATCACTAGAGCTCAACTGAATTACTTGTGCTAAAATAGCCCCACGCTCCTGCAGGGCATTGCGAATCATTACACTTGCAGCTTTACTTAGAAGTGCAAGTATTTTTTTCATCTCTCAAGCCCTGCAAAGCTGTTTCTAAGGCAATTCCTGCAGCTTTTGGACAGTCTGAATTGACCCAGACTCAGAGCAGTCTTGAAATCCTTTACAGGTCCCCCTGACATCTGCTGCTCCCGAAATGGCTGGAGTGGCCATCTGTCATTTTTAAGCCTACAAATGTCAAATAAACAGAATGAAAACAACAGGGAGAAGGCTGTTAGGTCTTCCCAGCTGTATCTGTTGTCTGAGTGAAAAATTACCTTTTCCTACTTTTCTTATATGTGATGTGCTTGGACTCACTGTTCTTCTGACTCTTCTGTCTCTCAGCTGTCCCAGGTGTGCCCACAGCAGAATTGCCTGCTCCTCTTCCTAGATTCTTCTCCCCTCTTAAGGGAAGAACAAGGAGCCAAGTAGACAGGGATTAAATTTTAATGCTTTCTGATGCCAGAGGTTTTCTCTAGCTCCAGATAGGCTGTTTCCATCCTGGCTGAGAAGTGCTTGAATGTGAAGCACTCACACATTAGGTGGTGCTAAACTCTAATAAATGCAAGCAAAGTGATCTCTGGAGGTGTTACCCATCTCACTTGCTGCCACTTGGGAAGGCTCCACACTTGTCTTTATCCTCTGAATGTTGCCCTGCACACCACCAATAGCCAGTTTAGAGGCTTGCCAGTTTGTGGCTAAACCTGCCACCAAATAATTCTAGATAAAAACTTTCCTGAGTACTTGTTTTCTTTTTCAAAAAACTACACCAAATATTATCAAACTTAGGAACATGAAGGTGGTGGGATGCAGTGAGAGTCTGTCATTGCAGACAGCTATCAGAGTATGCTGTTAAAACGTTTAAAAAACAAAGAAATGTTCCTTTGAGTTCTTTCGCGTGGGGGAGGCTTTGAGTTAGGAGATCAGGACATTACAGGACAATTGTGGACAATATTAGAAATGAAGGCATGTAAAATAGCTGAAGAGGTACTTTGAAGCAAGCTGTCGAGTAATGTATAATCACAGAAAACTTAAATGAGACTCCTAGTACAGCCTTTTGTTTCTTAATGCAAGCTACCTCTCTTGGACTTCTTTTCCTCTCTGAGAACAAAAGGCAGAATCAATAAGCCAGTCAATGAGACTACTGGAAACCACTTTGAAGTTTGAGATGAAAGAAAATTTTCCTTCCTGTTTGAATTGCAGATTCTTTAACACGAAACATGGCTGGATCACTTCCACCTCAACAAACCCGATTGAGGAGTCTAAGCTCTCATCCCACCCTACCACCCAACCCTCCTGAGTACCACTCCATGGAATGAGTTCAGTCAACTGCAGTCTGTACTGCAGACAGTGCTTTTCAAAGTAGGAGCTGAATCTATTGTTTCACCATCACAGCTCTCAGGAAGTTTTGCTGTGGCTATTTTAAACATGTTATACATTANTGGGGAGAAATGTTTCTCAAGCAGTCCTGAGCCCTTTTGGTTTTTGCTTTTAGTTTGTGTTCATGGGTGGAGAGAGCTGCAATAGCACTATAATCATTAACAGTGAAATAAGTGTTAAGTTGCACATAAATTAGTATTGATAGTCCCAAACAGTTAATGAACTACTGGCTAGAAACTGGTTGGGGGAAAAAATGCGTAATTCCTAAAGATGAACAAGTCTGAGTGCCACAAATCATATCAGTCTTACTTTTACCTTTTAAATATATAACAGGATGAAGCTGGATTTCTTGACTTTCTGGCTTATACCTGCAGGACAGCACTACTTTGATTCCGGCAGCCAGAGGATGTTTGCTCACTTTTTGGCTCCTACTTTACAGACACACAGTTTCTTTTATGCAATTTCAGAACTGCTTGGTGGCACAGCACCAATGGAAGTAACTAGCCTACAGTTATCCAGGGACTGTTACATTTTAATCTTATGATGCTTCTTATTCTTTGCTGCTATTAGGAGTCAGTAACTTTGACAGAGATATGGGTGGTCTTTATTAGTATGCAGTCATGCAGTACAAGGTTGTCCTTGGCCAGGGCAGCTCTCTTTCAAAACTACCCCAGGCAGGGATGGCTTCTATGCTCTACATATTTGCAGCACCTGGCAATTTCCTTTCCATTGAGGCTTCTTAATATAGTCACTAATTAATATTTTACCCCAGGAGACCTGTCCACATCCCAGCTGGCAGCTCCCTGTAAGTCCTGTTGGGTCCTTCAATTAATCTCCCTTTTAGAGAGGAAATGAAGAACGACAAGCCTCGATGTCTTATCTTACTAGTGGTAAGTTGGATGCAGGATGTCTTAAACACTTGGGTTCCTTCTGAGTTAAGGTAAAGCTGCAGGGAGACACCTTGAAGTGAAGGATGGGGAAGAAAATGTTAACCAGCTGACTGCAAAACCATTCCCTTTAACTGAAGGCAGGGAGGCATGCTGCATTTTTTATAGCTTGGGACACAAAAGTGCACAGTATGTGGCATGGATGCAGAGTAAATGTTTCATGAGTGTCCTGGCAGACTCCTCCCTAAGAGGAAGGAGCTGGCATGGCCATGGCAGCCCAAGTGCTTACAACAGCAGGCCATGAAGTCTCTGGTAGTTAAGGCAGCTTTCTCAGAACCTGAGGATCTTCTCTCTTGGACTTCTGTTGCTCTTTGTTAAATAAAACTTGGACCCCTTCTTCTCAGAGGGTGCTGCACATCCAGTGTACATTGCACTGGACATCGGAGCCTGACGGTCCAGGTGATGTGTTTGATGGCAGCTCTGGAGGCTGTGAACCTGCCTGTCCTGCACCACTTCCCATATGAATAATTGAATGCTCTGTCAGACCATGCTCTTATTTTTAGCAGCATTGCTGAAAATGCCCTATGGGCTACAGAGATCTCTTTCTGGGAAAAAAATGTCATTTGCAACCTAATTTCGACATGGTTAGCAGAGTTTGCAAACACAATAATAGCCTTGGGAAATCTGTTTCTGTGAGAGAAGAACCTTTGGTTTAGTCTATGACTGTTATTATTCTATCTCTTATGCTTATCTCAGTTCTATGGCAGCAGGACAGATTGCAGGGAAGTTTGTTACAGCTTGCAGTGAAAACAGATGGTGCAACAAAGGAGTCAAGAACAGGGGTAAGAAAATAGAGAATGTCTATCCCTAAGATACTTTGGCCAGTTCTTTAAAAAATGTCAGGCTTAAGCTTTCTGGCATCTAATACAGAGGTCAGACAGGTTTTTTTCAGTAACTAGGTAAATTACTCCACATTCTTCTACAAAATCCCTTTACTCCAGTTACCAGAGAACAATAAGGCATCTTTTATCCCAGTTGTTGCAAGTCCTAAGGCACGTTTATAGTCCCACCACTAAAAGATGCTGAAAAAAATCTTTCCCCTCATAACAACATAGTGGTCCTTACCACTTAAAAATGATGATACTCTACAATCAAAGCAAACCAAGGAATTCATTCACCACTTCCCATGGGCAGGCAGGTATCAGTCATCCCCTGGAAAGTCAGGCTCCATCATGCATTACAGTGACTTGGGAAAACAAATGCCATCACACCGAACTTTCCCCCCTTCCTTCTCCCCACAGCCTTATATGCTGAGCGTGTTGCCATACGGTCTGGAATATCCCTGCAGTCAATTGGGATTATCTGTTCCAGTGGTGTCCCCTCCCTGCTTCTCACTGGTGGGGTAGGGAGCAGAAGAGGCCTTGACTTTGTTTAAGCACTGCTCAACAGTGATGCAAGAAGTGTTGAAAGGTGTTTAAGAGGCATCTGGATCTGGCGTTGGGAGATATGGTTTAGTGCTTTAGGATTTACAGGGATAGTGCTGGGTTGATGGTTGGATTTTTGATCTTAAAGGTCTCTTCCTACCTTGATTATTCTATGATTCTATGAAAACATCCATGAATTATCAACACTGTTTGCAGCACAAATGAAAACCACAGTCCCATACCAGCTACTATGAAGAAAATTAACTCTATCCCAGCCAAAACCAGCAGAGTCTTCAATGTCACACTAAATAAATCGAAAGGTTAAGCTGGCCAGAGCACCAAAGCTAGTATGAAGAAACAAGTCTGGGAGCATGGAACAACAAAGGTTGTGATGCTCACACTGCCTGGCACAGGGACCAGCTTGTATCATTTATTTTGTATGGAACTTGAAAAGTATCTTAGTGTGCATGTCTGGAGGTCAGTGGTGCCACTGCTGCATGTGTGAACACTTGTGTGAACATTTTGTACTTGTTCTGGCCCTAGGCAGCCCCAATGACCGCTAAAACCTAAGTATTGTCCTGGCCTTCTGGCATGGGGATCTGCCCTGTGCCGGCAGCTGCCTGCAAGCTGCTGCAGGCAGCAGCATGTGCTGTTACAGGACTCTCCACTTCGTGTCCTCGCTTGCCTGCTTTTTGGATCAGCCACGAAAAGGGAGGGCTCATGTTTCAGGAAGGACAGTGGCTAAAAAGCAAGAAGAACTACATACACGCATTATTTACGACAGGAATTAATCTGAAAAATTCAGTCCTCTCCAGGCTCTGACTGGGCACCTTGGGTTCGCAGCATCTTTGCTGATGCCTCTTGGGTTTGAATGGCTTCAAGATGGGACCCACACTTTGTAGACATTGTAATCCACATTCAGGGGTTTGCCTTAACTGCTCGAAGCCTGTGGAGCATGGCAGACTGACCAAAGGGCCTGATACAGAGTTGAAAATCCCCAGGAATCCCTCCTGATCCAAAGAGCATGCCTGTCTCATCATGGATAAGCAAGTGTGAATGCTTTCACGCCATATCTGCTAACGAGTTACTGGATAGACTGTATTGATCTTATTTTGGGTCCTGATTCTCTAAAGCATCAGTGTGTGCTTCATGCTAAAGGTGATTCTTTCCTTGAATGTTCACTGATAACTAAATGGTCCAACTGGGAAAGCTCATGTAGATCCCTGTGCGTATTTCAGACTGGAGGAAAAACCTGACTGAGTTTTCACAACTGTCCCTGTTAAGTTAGTATTAGTGTATCTATCTTTAAATTTCAGCTAGCTCATTAATAAAATCTTATTCCCTATTTGTCTAGAGCTTGGAAGAATAAGGTCTATGCAAACTAACTCATTCATTGCAATCGCCTGCACATCACAGGCCACTTAATGCCATGTGGAATTGCAGAGGAATCTCTTCATATTTCCTCTTTGCCCCGTTCTTCAAATCTGAAATGGGTCTATTCATAACGGAAATTATTTTAATAAATGTAATGAAGGAATGTATTACTAATTTGGTAACTTCATTATAGTAACTATTGCTCAGCTTAAAGAAATATCTTTGCACCATTTATATTATGCAAACAAGGAGTGCACAGAACAATGTACCTGCTCCAAAAGTTTTCACCAGCTTGGACAGAGGAGGATTGAACCATGTTGCAGAGTAGCCCTGGGTTTTGCTATACTAATTACTTCAGGAATCTTTCTTTTCTGTCCTTGGGAATTTGGAGCCCTGGGAGCTTTAATTCTGTAGCTGGTAGAAGACAAAAATCTATTTCAAAACTGAAGTCTTTTGTGAAGGAACAATATTGTATTTCATTTGATTCTACTTTTACCAAGTTCTCCTACTTTAAGGTCAAAACCTGTGAGTTGTTTTCAGATCTTTTCTCCACACAAAAGCACAAATGGGAGAAAATCCAGCCCGTTCACCAGGGATTTGTTCCAACGATAAAATCTACTTTGCCTTATTTCTTTTGTGAAACTTTTCTAGCTTAAGTTTGCAGCAAATCATTCAAGTGCTGCTATTCACTGCGAGGGTAAATTGCCAAGGAATAAAATTTCCTGTAAATAGCAAATATTCATGGCATCAATTCATGAGTCAGACTTTCACCCAGTAATTCCACCAACCGTTTAGTAGCATAATAAGAGGATTATTTCCTTCAGCTCCCATTCCTGTTCCCCAAATTCACTCCTCATCAGTCCAAAGTATTCTAATTATTTTCTGGGCCTTCTGACTTTTGTCCAATTCAACATTAACTTGAGCAATTGTCTCTGACAATATTTTAGGTCTATTTAAATCCAGCATAATTCAGTCATTCTCTTTTGCTATGTAATTCTTGATTCCTTTTCTTTGTCCAGACAAATATCAGGACACAGGCCTCTAACCTGATCCCTTTTCTTACGAACTGTTAGGACCCAGCTTGTGGTCACTGGGAGGTGGGTGGCAGAGCAAGTTTTGTGTGCAAGTTCAGGACCAGAGCTGAAAAAACAGGACTATATATTTCTCCAGGGTGTACACCAAAAGCAACTGGAAGGTTTGGGCTGTCACTAATGTATTAGGTGGGAAACACCCACTATAATTAACTAGGCAAAACTCTTACAGCAGAGCCTGATATTCATGGCACCAGAGAGAGAACTTCATCAATGGGCCAATTTTCCGTGTAGCTGTAAATACTGCTGTATTTCTTTGCAGAAAATGCACTGAGAGAACTGATTCTATTTGGGGGAGTTGTACTGAAGGAATAGTGCTATTTTAAAAATAACTATTATTGGCTTTAGTTTGATGTGGAATACAATAAAGACTAGGCCAAATTATGCAGGGTTACTATAATTATTTTGAAAGCTCAGCATGGAAAAATTTGTAACAGCTCATGTGCTCACATCAGGAATCATTTCAATTTTACCCTCATGAGCAGTTGTTCATTCATTGCTGATTGCAACAATCTTTTAATCAAGAAAACAGCGTGGATATTTTACTCCAGCTGGTAACAGGGATTGAGGGAAATGGTGACATTAATTTTACAAGCTGAATTTGAGAACCAGATTTCTTCAAAGAATACTTGCTAAATAGAAAGAAGTGGCTTTAAAACTTCTTTAAAAGGAAAAACAGTGTCAAATTCAGCCTTTAGGCAGTGTGTTGCAAATGTTCTTGGGCCAGAGAAGCAGCAACAGGAAGGTCTGTGTCATAGTCAGACTACAGAGGGAGCTTTTCCCCGTTGTTCTTCATGTGGTAGCAATGGGCAGCAGCTCTGGTTTGCTTCACCGGCAACAAATTATAAATCACTAAATGGATGAGGCAACACACAACGAAACAGCTGGAAGCAAGGATTTTCCCTTCTGTTGTCCTCGGTGATCCAATTAGCTCATGCAGTGCTTGCTTACTCTTCAGTGTCCAAACACAGCATCTTACTGAGCACCTTAAAGGCTAGTGTTATCTCACAACAAAAAGATGGACAAACTCTGCAGCTGGCTTCCCAGAGAGATAGATATAGGGAAGGGACAAGATACAAGTCTTTTCTCTGTTTGCTTAAAATGCCATATCCCTTGCAGGTTACTCACCATCACAGGTGTCAGGAAAGCACCTTTCACCCTCTTCCCATTCTTAATGTGAAAGAGAGGAAAAAGACAGACAGGAGGATCTCTTTAATATTGTTCTTGTCAACTTTTGTGGTTTTTACTCCTGGAAAATGTTGAGGTTAAAATTTTTGAAGGCAGCTAGTGAAAGCATGAGAATTCTGGATGAAACCTGCTTTGAGGTTTCCCCCCAAAGCATACACACACGCTTTTTCAACAGAAAATGGTATTTCTGAAGGAAATAACACCAACTTCTCTTACCACTGTTTGATCAGTTCTAGGACTATGACAAATCCTTCAGGTTCCGATTATAATCTGATGGTGTCCCACATCATCATTTTTAAGTAGGGTCCCTCCAGATAAGGCACAAGCAACGGCCCTTGCATTGCAGAGTTACCCTGAAGAAGGACACATTTGGGCATCATCTGTGCCAAGTGACTGTTCAGCTTCAGGCTGTTACATGGCTCAGTTGCCTGCTCTTACTGTGCTGGCTTGTGTCTGCTTTGTCTCTGCTGTTGAACAGTTTGGATCCGTGCTTCCTGATGGGACACTGCTCCAAGACTGGGATGATAGTTAGACTTCTCAGATGAGGAGACAAGAGCAAAGGAGAGTTTGACCCAGAGACCTCACAACTGTTTTCAGTGACCAAGTTTGGGAACATGTGAAGGAGATGCCCAAGATGTGAGAATATAGTTTCAATTCAGACTTGTGCAAATAGGCAGGTGTGGAGCAAGACCACAATCCTGCCAAGCTACGCAAATATCTGTTTTGCAATCAGGAGATATGTAGCCCATACTGAAATGAGACACCCTGATTTTGTATTCTAGGAAGCAGAGGGAAAACTGCATCAAAGAAGTGTGTTTTAAAAATAAAGTGACATTGCAAAGTTATGTCCAACTTGGGAGATTTTCTGTCAGTATAAAAGGATATGGCCCAGACTCTTCAGCCTTTCCAGGTACGGGTGGAGTGACTCCAGGTATAAAAGGTGCAGCTGAGAGGCTTCCCTCCACCCTGCCCTGGTAAACTCTTCAGAGCTTCGCTAGGGATCTTGCATACCTACAAAATATAGGTTGGGGCTAATTATCATTAATAAAATAAAAAGCAAATGAGAAATCCCTGGTTAGAAATGTCACTAGTACTTGTTTTTTCAGATTGCTTTCCAGAGTGATTGGGTTTAAGGGTTGTTTTTTCTATTGCCTCTTCTGGAATGTTAATAGGGACTGGGAAACTTGAATCTATTCAAATTGATCTCTTCATATTTCTCATTCGTTTGTGTATTGAGATTATTCCATAATGATAAAATGTTTGGATTTGTCATACAGAATAAAGCAGCTTTGATATGCCACACCTTACCCTACCCAGTATCTTGTACATAGAGGGAATATAGATTGACCTCTGTCATGGTGATATTTTCCTTATCTTTTTAGCAGCATGAAAACTGGCAAGTAAATCTTCTACAGAAGCTCCCAGCACAAAAATGAAACTGAAATATTTAATCCCCATGGAAACAGCTTATCATGGATGGAGGATTTCCCCCAAAATCAGATTGTGAGCTTCCAAGAACACATCCTGAAAATGGTGATTTCACAACAAAGCTCAAAAGGCAAGTGAGAGGAGGAGAGAGGAGATTTTGGGGAGGAGGGGGAACCTAACTGCTGGTGTTCACCCAGCCTGTGCAGTCTCACCCTCTGAGGTCTAATTCCTGTGGATTTAGTGTACATGTGAGCACTTCCACAGATTTGAAACACTACGGGGAGAGGTGCCATTGTTAGGTATTTAATCTGAACATAAAGAGGAACATCTTTCTTCCTTTAAAATCTAAATCTCTTGTTAGCTTAGTTTCTTAAGAGGGGAACACAATCAAATGTTTTTTCCCCCAATACAATTAAGAGACAGGCTTATTTTTTGTCTTCACTCCCAAAGAAAAGTTACAAAGGAATGCTTACTTTTATTTGTAGCTTTTTTCTGATCACTGAAATGCAGGTGGTATATCAGCTCCTGAAATCCCTTTATTCTGTGTCTGAACTCTTCCAAATATTTTATTTTCAGCCTGCTGTGTCGCTTTCGGCTTTCCTCAGAGGTTCTCCTTTTATTTGCAGCATTTTAAAATTCAATACCCACATACCATCACACATCAACAGCATTTTCTCTTAAGTCTTAGATTTTTCCACTCCTGTTTAGTGGATCTCCACTTCCAGGTACTTGATTGCTTATGCCGTCTTCCAGTGGTGAAAGAAGGGAAAATCTCTCATAAATAACCCAGACCACTTTCCACAATCCATGGTTGAACTAGGTCCCCCTGTCCCTGTGACGGGAATTTATTTCCTTTCTGCAAGTGACTGTATTGTCCTCATAGTCTTTTCTGATAAGTTCTTAAATGTTTCAAGTATGGCACTTGGACTGCTCTTTTCTGTGGCTTCCCTGCTAAAGAAACACTGCTCAGGCGCTCCAGTTATGTAACTGCTTTGCACAGCTGAGGGGGAACAGATGGGTGGGTCCCAGCTAGTAGCCCACTTCAGAACCTTTTATTACTAATCTTGCTGACTTGGATCTTGGCTGAGGCCTGTATAAAAACTGACATTACCTGACACCTGGTTTTGAAATGAACTGGCAGTTTCTATTTTCTAAAGGTGCATGGTTGATATGGTAGACTGGAAATTTTGGTCAGACGCTCTTGACAGAGAAGAGGCCAAGGATGGAATTAGCATGCAATCTGAATTACTGCAGCATGCTGAAGCATCTCTTTAGATCAAATTAACCTCTTGTCAGTGCAAACCATCCCCATTTACTCAAACCATTATTCCTTTGGAACTCGGACTGTTGCATAATTCAAAAGATAATGTCCTCAGATATAAAGACCTGTGCAAGCAACATCATCCTTTATCCAAATGGATTTTGAAGAGGAAATATACAGAGGGTGAGGTGGAACCTCAACACTGCAAGCAGCTTTCCGTGCATCCATGCAACTGAATTCAAGCAGAGCCTCTTAGAGCATTAGCAGTCTTCTTCTTAAACCTGAGACCATCAGCTTTGCTTCTTACAAAGAGGTATTTGGGAAAATGTCTGGCCTTCCATAAACACCACCCACTCCTGGTGAGTGAGGGGATGGGGATGAAGGGCTTAGTCCTTCCTCACTAAGGCAACATATCATTGATTTCTTTCAGAAAAGAAATAGTCTGCTTTTATTGAAACTTGGCAGCAAGTAGAAGAAGTATGAAGAGTAGCACAATCCCAGCAGCATCCCCATAAGGTCTCCATGTGGTGCATGGATGCTGGTCAAGCAGTGACCCTTCAGACTGAAATTATTAGTCTGCCTTTGAAACTGTTCCAAACTCAACTCCTCTTCAGGAAGCACTGAAGAAGGAGCAACCTTGTGCCAACCATGATGGCAATTTTAGTGACTTTCCATTTTAAGACAGTTCTTTTTTGAGTAAGGAGTTTCAGTTTGTTTGTGACCTGATCTAATGCCTGCCAGATTCACTGAGCTGCAAGTAGGTTGTCTCCTTCTTAAATTTGCTTTGTTTGAAGTTCTTCCATCAACTACCTGTAAAACAGTGAGGCAAAGAGCCTTTTTTCCCCCATTTCCCAAGCCTTGATTTACTGATGTTTGTAAAACATATGGTAGGTTCTGCTTGGGGATTTCAAAGGTCTGCAATTCTGTCTAGTCTAAGTACCCTGACTTCAGCAAAGCTATGAACTAGATTAATATCTCCGTCTTGTGCTAGTAACTCCTTACTAATCTTATTAAATCCTTTCCAGACCCAGATCAATATCTGAAATGCACTCTGTCCTGTAATTAATCTGATGAGCCATGCTAGTCTTGTTTACAAGTCCCTTCAAATTTTTCTTTAGAGATTTTTATTTTAAAATTAAACTGGTTTAGCAGAAGAAGGGTCATGATCTCTGTTTCTCAGTAGCTTTTTCATGTCTTTATTAAATCTTCTGTACTGAGTGCATTCAGTAATTCAATGATTCTGCCTGGTGAATAGAACTGGATACCAGGGTCTTAAAGACCCTGCAGAGGATCAGGTCTGGCAGTTTGGTGGCTTGTGTGTGAAAGGTGTCAGTCAAACTAGCCTGACCAATTGGTGGATTTTTTCATCAGAGACCTAAATGTGTGAAGAAGGATGTGGAACTACATGAGTTAGAGCAGTGTCAGCACTCCTGGCTCCTACCTCACAGGGTCGTGTGTCCTCACCAATGGTTGGTCTGCTTCAGCTCTCGAGGATCCTCTTCGTGAGGATGGTTTTTTGACACCTGGCTCTTTCAGAGCAAAGGGCTCTTCAGCAATCAGTGATGAACTACTAATCAGTGATTAGTTCTGCTAATGGGTGAGGGCATGAAACCACCAGCCCTTAGCTTCATTGCTCTCCCAAAAAATGGGCATATGATCTTAGTTCACTAATAGATAATAGATCATAGATGACAGCAAGACTTAGAAGTAAGCTGTAGGAACAGAAGGAATGAACGGAATAATATCATGGCCCAATTTTGTTGCTGTTGACCAACAGTCACATAGCTCACGTATGTGAGAGTGCAGCAGGCAGTAGTTAACACACTATAGTTGTACCCGGGCTCAAAACCACAGCTGACTGCTCTAGCGTTGGCAATAACTTCCAGTTTGAGCAGGAGGTTGGACTACAGACATCCACAGGTCCCTTCCAGCAAGCCTTTCCAGGAATCTGTGACTTTGCCCTGTACTGTTCTGTTGCACAACGTGCAAAGGTTCACACCCTCGTGTCAAGGAAAGCAGTCTAAGGACAGGGAGAAGACATTGGATATATACACAGGGAATCATTAGAGAGCTGGAAACAATATCATGATGCTGCTTTATTTTTCTTCAGCAGTCTTTAGTCTGCTTCTTTGGTAGAGACTCAGCCAATTGAAGGCATCAAGAAGGAGATGCTGAAGAGGTTTATGGCAACAGGGACAACAGGAAATGCAAGGCTGAGACAAAACACTGAGATACTGGGTGAAGAGCAAAGCAATCTCTACCAACCACCGAGATTACCTAGTCCCTAGGGTTTTCCATGGAAGTCTGAAGTTTTTCCCATTTAAAGAAATCACAAACATTTTTGGCCTTAGATTCAAAGACTCTCCATGAGACACAAAGTATACTGCACACTCAAAATGCAGTACTTGAAATCACTGAGGAAGCTGCTAAAGGTGCTCAAAGGTCCTGTGAGGAGGTTCATCCCGACCCTTTTTTACTATTTGAAGCTTGTATCATCATAGAATTTTTTAGGTCAAAAAAGACCTTTAAGATCATTGAGTCCAGCCATTAATCCAGCACAGCCAAGGCCACCACTAAATCATGTCTCTAAATCCTGCATCTACACCTCTTTTAAATACATCCAGGGATGGTGACTCAAGCATTGAAAAAGGCTGAAGTGAAGGCTTTTAGTGAAGAAAATTTTCCTAATATCAAATCTAAACCTTCCCTATTGCAATTTGAGGACATTTCCTCTTGTCCTGTCACTTGTTACTTGGGAGAGATGAGGAGAAAAATATGCCCTTGTGTCCCTTCTGTAGAGACTGAAGGTACTTATCAACACTTCAGCTAATGATTTGAGTTTGGCACAGGTCTAGACTGCTCTTGTGCACAGGTCATGTACCTTGTAGCTGGTACATAGCTAGTTAGGATGCAGACACCATTTAAGAACATCTTCCTAATCTCTGAGGGCATTTGCTTGTCTTATTGTTCTCCTTGCATAGTGAGGAAAGCCTGACCCTCCAGCTTGTGAAAATCACCCCACAGCTATGGTACTTTTTCATTACAATTTGAGCCTGGGTCTAGTGACTCAGCCCTGACTGGGAGAGCTAACTTGACCAGCCAGAAAATGGCAAGCTCAGCTCTGCAAAGAAGCGCTCAGCTGGGCTGCTGCTTCATGGGATGGGAGGATGAGAAACACTTCTGGGTCTGGGCTTCACTACCAGGGTCACACAAGCACCCCTGTTCCTTCAAGAAAATTTTAGAAGAGTGCTCAGCATAGTTGGAATATCCCAGTGTGGGGTGGGGATAAGGGAGCAGCTCCAGGGCTCCACCTCTCACCCTTCATCCTCATGGGAATTAAACATGAAAGCTAAGTGCTTGCTTTTCTGAAGCCATTAGTGGCAACCAATGCAAAATGTCCCTTTTCATGACAAGTAAATGACCTGCTAAGTACAAGCTATAAAAATTCAGGTCATGTTTTCTGTTTCATTAATATGCTGTCTGACAAAGCCTTTGCCTGCTGGGGCTCTCTGCTGGCAATGGGAGTTAGAAAACCCTCAAGGATTTCTCACTGTCATTATGAGATAGAAAGGTAAACAGGCTTCTAAAGGAAGAAAGGAAGGAAGGCTTACAAAAGAAGGGCTGTCTTTGTGTCCTGATCCTATGAACAACCACAAGAGGATGTAAGTAATGCCATTTTACACACACGGTCTCAGTAGTGTGGGGTTCGAATGATTTTATGTTTCACTAATAGCTTGGCTTGACTGTCACAGAAGTCAATAGAAACGGTTTTTTGATTGCAACAGGCAGTGGACCAAAAATGTTATTCAGACACAGAAATGTCTGTAAAGTTGGTAAGGAGGGGTAGAACAACAATTTTAGTCAGAAGGAAACTCCAAGGGAGAGTCTCTCTGAAATGCTTTTCTACAAAAATCATAGAATTGTTTAGATTGGAAAAGATGTCTTAAGATCACTGAGTCAAACCACTAACCCAGCACTGCCAAGACCACCATTAAACCATGTTCCTAAGTGCCACATCTATACTTCTTTTAAATACCTCCAGGAATGATGACTCCATCAATTCGCGAGCATTGTGACCACCCAACAGTCAAGAAATTTTATCTAACATCCAGTCTTAACCTTCCCTGGTGCAACTCCAGGCCATTTCCTCTCATCCAGTCACTTGTTACTTGGCAAAAGAGGCCAACCCCCTCCAGGAGCATCAAGAATTTACTGGAAATGGTTGTTCTTTCCACTTAAAACTATCTTTCAGAAATCAGAGAACTGTCTCCCCTATATAGCTATAACTACAGGGATTTCCCACAAAGCATGTAGGGAGAGTGGACTTTCATCCACATGCTTCACTAAGGCTGGATTAATCTAAAGCTGGATTCTGGATCCAAAGTTTTTTCCCTAACCTACATAGAGCTTGAGTTTGGGCTTGAGGGAATTCGAAGAGCATTAGGTTTTGCTTTTGGCAATATTGAGTAGGATTCATCCTGCCTTCCTGACTGAGTTCTCTGTACTTGCAGTATGGTAACTGATGAGCCGGCAGTGAGATTGGGCTGTCCTGCCTAGGGTTGAGGTCTCGATTTTCACCTCCAGGTCAGTTCCCGTCCTCTCATCTTTGCTGCTTCCTCATCTACAAGCTTATAAAATGAGTTTCAAAGGGAGAGCAGGGAGGCTGAGATGTAGCAGAGAGATCCAAAATGTAACTTGACAGGTCAGTGCCATTCAGAGGGTTATAAATATTTCCTTAAGCCACCAGATATTTCCAGGTTTGGCATCCAGGTGTCCTGATTAATTACTTCTGTCCAAAGGGACAGAAGGGACCTGGCTGCTTTGTGTCCTCCTTTGTGCTGTTCACAACCATGTACCTTGTTCTCTACAGTGCTCCTGCCCAAAATGCCAATGTTTTGGAACAGCTCCATCAGCCTCATTCCAGGGATACTCAGCCTGCAGTGAATGTGTTGATTCACAGCTTATTTTCAAAGCCAGAAGGAATTGCTATGCTGATCTGCTCTGACCTCGAGCATGCAGTGGGCACAGGAGTATTTATAGCTCTGTTTACAGCATTCTGTTCTGTATACAAGTGAATAAGGACAAGTAAAGAGCAGGTTCCCTGTCCCAATGTAGGTTTGACAGCCACTACAAGCTCAACTGCTTTATTAAAGTATTGCCCTCAGTCACTGGCAGGGCAGAGCAGCCCTGCCAACTCCAGAGCTTGTGGGCAGAGAGTCACCCACACACAGCACTTGTGCATACATCTATGGCCTGACTGCAGCAGAGCAGAAATAAGCTCCAGGTACAAGGACAGAGATCTGAGAAATCCTGGGTCTGTGTTTCTTAGTCTCCACGCTAAGCCTGTCTTGCATCTTCTCTTGGGGGATAATTTGTCCTATGTTCTAACCATATTGAAGCAGCCCGAAAGATGAAGGAGGTCACTGGATAAGATGGTTGAAATGAGCCTAGGAATAATAAATAACTCGTAGGGAGGTTCTAGAGAATAGCAGGACAGAGCCACCACCAACCGCAGCCACTACAGCTCTCCCAGTATAACTTCTCAGTGTGTGTTCCCTGATTTGTATTTGGAGTCACGGACTAAGACACAGCATGCTTCAGAGCACCCTGGTGCTGCATCTCAGATGTGGTGATAAACTGACCTGCCCAAAGCTCAAGCACTCCAAGAAGATCAGTTCTCTTCCATGTTTGAAACTGAGATCATTAAAACTGAAACAATACTAAAAGTTATATCGCTTTCCACTTGCTAAATCCTGACTTTATGCCTTGCAGCACTCCAGTCCATTTGTCTTTCTCCTTTGCTTTAATTCTGTTGGCTTAGTTCTTGATGTGTGATGAATATCCAAACTTGAGTAGTAACCAGATATTAACTAGACAAATTAGCTAGTTTTTCTTCCTATTCACTCTCAGATTTCTGCAGGTTAGTGCCACACAACTGCTTTTGGACTATTGATACAACATAAGAAGCCTTTGTAATTTTTTTTCAGTAAAATAGAATTCACAGTATCTTTTAGAATATGATTTTCAGAGCTAAATTTTGCTGCAGTTCTGACTGACCCGTGTCCCATCAGGTTCATATTCCCCCGAGAGCCTGCCTTTTTCAGCAAACTGTGTTGATGAGTGAACACATAATTGACTAACATTGTACATCCCTCACATGAAAACCCTAAGAGGGAAAGTAATTGCCTTTTCACATGCACAAATGGTAAAATCTTCTGGAGCTAATGCTTTGGTAGTTAAGAGAAGCAGTTATTAATATTTCTGTATGGAAGTAGCACAGTCACCAAGGTCCTCGCAACGGTGAATCTCACAGTCTTGCTCTTGGGCAAAGTACATGCAGTCATCTCTAATCTGTTCCATCTCTCCCCAAGCAGTTCACCCAGCAGTGTGAACAAATCGCCTGGAAATGTCATCATCGGGCTTCATCTGGCACTGTCTCATCATTGATTTCCTCATTTCCTCTGCTTTAAAACTCACGTCATACATTAATTTGTGGCTCTCTGGTACTGAAGCAGCTGCACTGTGCCTTCCCTGCTCAACACCAGCAGCTTTCAGCCTCTGAAGTGTCCTTCAACTGCTGCTCACATGAAGATCTCCTGAATGTGTCTCAAGTGGCCTCCCTGCCTGCTACATAACAGCATGTGCTCTGCCAGCTTTTGTTTCGTCACAAGAGAGCTTAGAGCTGATCTGCTTTCGGAAATTGGGTAAGATTTGGTCTCCTTCCTACAATGACTCAGTGTGCTGGAGAAATGACTCCTGCCTCATATGAGCAGCTACTGTGCAGCTCTCAGAGCTGTGCCAGTCTCTGCTAGCCACCAGCTGCCCTCTGGAGAGCCCCTTCGCCAGCAAAGAGCTCGGGCTGCTCCGCACTCTGGTCTTATGATTGCTAAATATAGAGTCCATTGATAAATAACATACATGCATGAAGGGCACAAGAACCAACAGTTGTTGCAGTTAGCTAATACAGCCTTTTCCTCTGTTCTTTTGCCTGTGTCTCTGTGGCCTTTCAACATCACCATCTGCATTTTGAGTAAGTATCTATCTCTGCACACCAGATTCATACTCAGTTCTCATTGCAAGAGTGACCAGGATCAGGCCTTCAGCATGTAATTTAGCCCAGAGAAATGATTTTGTAAGAGGTACAGTCTTGTCTGGCAACTGATGCTGTGGTCACTCTCTGCTTGCACCCGTCAGTGTTGTCTGGTGTGCGGCTGCCATCATTTAATAGCCCTGTTTCCTGAGTTGAAGCCAGTTTGGGCAGCTAAGCCACAAACTTGCCTGCTGTAGGTTTGCACACCTATTTCCAAGGCTCTAATCTGGCCATCAGAAACTTAATTTCCTTGTGTTTTATTAGAACTAATAAAGTTGCACCTTTCCTCAAAAAGACAGAGCAGCATCTGTCTTGTAGACAGAGTGCATCTGACATGGAAATAAGTGCAAGATGGTGAGACCTCAGATGTGAAGCCCATACTCCTAAATTAATGGTGATCTTAATGCGAATAATTCCATTCCAGGGAAGTGTCAGATAAAATGAGTCTATTTCCCTAGGGAAGTGTGTTCTTTTATAAAGCTCTGCTCATCCTTGCCTTTCTAGAAACCAAATTGGCAGTCTCTTTGTTATGCAGCCAAATTCCTCATCCTAGGCCTGGAATATGTCCTGAAAAATATTTCTAGAGAATCCCCTTTTATAAATAAACTGGAGGAGGGAAGTATTCTATGCATCCTTCCTAGAACAGAGAGCAGTATGCTGCAAAAGGGTATGAAGAAAGGGTTGTTCACTTGTACTAAAGGAGAAAAAATATCTTGATTTTGAAGCTGTTTGCAGTGTGTGCTCAGGATGAGTCACATGAAAGGCAAATTGAGATAAGAAAAAAGACGCCAGAAAGAAAATGACTGATGTTAATCTCTGTATCCCTGCTTACATGGTCTTTGCTGTAGAAATAAAAGCACTGAACTTCCCTGTAATATCTCCTTCTTAAAATGTGCAGCACCACCAGTTCCCCTGAGCTTCCTCTCTGTGCCCTCACTGTATGTTCTCTATGCATAAAGCCTTTCAGGAGGTTTTTCCTTTGTGCCCTGTTTATAGAGGGTGCTCACTGTCAGCCTGTCCCAGCCCTCCTGCAGCTGTTAGAGCCACACCATGTCCAATCTCTAGCCATACTGGCTCTGAAGCAGTCACATGTGAACTTTTATCACGTTTCTGTAGTTGCATGTGAATATCACTAGATGTCCTCTACTGCTAAGTAGCTTTACTGTGCTCTGTGCCAAGCACCAGAGAAATTCATTGAAATCAATCGCAGCTGTTGAGGCTATTTTATAGCCTCATTGTTCCTAGTCCATAGATGCACAGCAATACTACTCATCCATATCTTGAAGGAGTGATCTGCTACCTCTGTCCAACTGTACTTACAGTGGCAGCAAAGCTACTATATTGGTTTCTTTCAGATTTGGAGCCAGCTGGCAGTGGTAGGAGCATCTCAACTTTTTCCTCTGCAGCTCATTTGAGACTGAACCATCAGACAGCACTCAGGCTTTGGTCTCCTTGTGCTCTTCTCCAAATCCAGCACCAAGGGTCAAGCCTGTGGGGCTGTGCTCTAGCAAGATCTGACACAGTGCAGAATGGTGCATAAATCTCTGTAGGGTGCAGCCAGGTACAGCTCCCTGCTCCAGCACAACGCAGCTGCCCTCCAGGCAGTGATACCAGCAGCACCTTGGGTTAGCTCATCCTCTCAAACCACATCTCCATCTTCTGACTTCCCTGCAGGTACGTGGCATTGGCAGGAACTTGTACAAAAAGCCTACCTGTTGCACTGTTCCTGCAGAGAAAACATCACTTTTTTTAGTGCAAACAGTCTCTGCCTTGTTGCGGGGCTGTGCAAGCCCTTGTGCTTGCAGCTGTCCCCTGAAGACCTGGGGCAAGGGAAGCGTCCCCAGCATCCGGAAAGGCAGCTGGCAGCAAAACAAGCCAAGAGGCTCATGCTGTACTAACCCATTCATCTTTAATATGGGATAATAAACAGCCACATTCATTTAGACCTAATAGTGAAATATTTTGCTATATAAATAACGTGTCCTCTGATTTAGAGGGAGCTTGCCTGAAGTACAATGTGACCTGAACAGTTCAGAGACTGTATGGTCACTTTAATCTATTCACTGAAGCTGAAACAGACTGGAAATGTCATGTGCTTAAATCTGTACAGGGAGGCGGGGAGGGGGGGAGGGCAAATGTTGGCTGAAATTTTAAGACACTCTTCTTTTAGCTTTGTTTGGTTCCACAGTTTGAAGCATGGCCCATCCTGCACTCATATCCCCCCAGGGAGGGCTGGTAAAGGGGAAGTTCTTCATGCCTCTGCCTCTGTTGTCAAACTGAACGTGATGTTTTGTTTGAGGGCTCCTCGGGGTGACTCAGCAGGATACAAAAATGCACTTAAATAGGAGTTGTATTGTATAAGCGTTCAACCACAGCAGCAATTCCCCTGTAGCAATGTTGTTAATGAATATACACTACAAGAAATGTAATGCTGCTCCAGATACTGGCTGGAATTGAAAAAGGACTTTTTGGCTTTCCTCCTTACATAACTTTAGTATTTCTTATGGGCAGGAAGGCTGCTGAGAACTGATGAATAGCCTGGTTACCTGACATACAAGAACCAGGCCATGGGCTTCTCCTCTCTAATGTCACAGACCTTGGTATGAAATGCTTCAGAGATTTTCAGGTTTGGGGGTTTGGGTGTCTGAATATTGGGCTTGGTTTGCAAATCTCCACAGAAGTAGAAATGTGCCTGCTCTGAAGGGCATGCCCAAATACAAAGATGTGCAGATTTAAAGATCTAAACCTGAAATCTTTGGCCTACCAGTCCCAGGACTGCTGTCCCTGCAGCAGTTAGTGACAACATGTCCACACTTCGAGGGTGTATAAATGACCTGCTGTATGCAGCTTTGCCACTTCTGTCCTCACGGGTGGCAAGATGTGCTGATAGCAAAAAACAGATTCCTCATAGCCAGTCACCTCTGTAGCTACACTGTCCTGGGAAGTCCCACTCCACCCCAGTTTGCCCTGGCAAACCAAGGAAACTGTTTTGTACTAGAAGGAAAATTTGTAGTCAACAGAGAAGCTGAGTTTCACATCAAATTCAGGTGCAAATATGTGACTCTTGTTGACAAAAGCATGTCTTACAGACCCAGCTGTTGATTCATGTGAACAAAACACCTTCATCCCACTCTTTGGTTGGGAAGGCCTGTGGGGGTTCTCTTGGGCACTTCTCCTGTGACTCCCAATGGGGTGAGATTACTAGAGAATTTGCAAGGTGAGCAGTCATGGGGACCACAGCCAGGTGTGCTGTGGCAGCTTGCTGTGGGTCTGCTCGCTCTCACCTCCTCCATGCCTCTGGACCAATGCAGATTTTGAGGCAGACACTCGTGTATCTTGTTTGTGAAATGGCAGTGTGCTCCTCTCTGCCACTTACTTATGTGGGAAAGACAGCATGGAGGCACTCTTGTTTCCCACGTGCTGCAGCGTGGTAACAGACTGCCTTGGGTAGACCTTTTGGGAGAGCACTGGAGTGTACACAATGCTAATTTGACACAGGAGGGGAGCTGGGGCTGTTTACTTGTGTTTCAGAACCATTTTGAATGCACGTTTTCTTTGCACACCAGCAGGGATGTGGGCTCTGACCCAGAAAGGTAAATCAGCAGGTGCCTAAATGTAGCCCTCTGAGATGCTCTGGGCACTCAGCATGTCCCTGAGCACCCACCAGGGTTGTGCCCAAGATAATTCCATGGTAGGACACGGGCACAGCCAGCCTGGCCTGGCCTCACTGACATGGATTATTCCCACAGGGGCATTGCCAGCCTTCTCTGTGAGGGCAGCATGTGTCAATGAGTGCATGCCCATGCAGGAGCAGGGATTTTGCTCCTCTTTGCTGCAAGATGTGAGGTGGCAAAGGAGGCAGCAGGTGAGATGTGAAGTGGTGCTTTGGTTCTGTCACCCAGTACCAGCCAAGAACACAAAGGAGAAGTAGGAAAAGTAACCACTGCACACGTGTTTCCAGAATCCCATCTAGGATGAGCTCTGGTCTATTAAACACAAATTCTGTTATTGCCATAAAAGTCGATGAGCCTTGGCGAGAGAGGGGAAAGAGGTGGGAGTAGGGCTGGTGTGCGTACAGCATCTGGTTCTCAAAGGCTCGGTGTGTGCTGTGTTCATGTGGCATGAACGGCGTTTGTATCATCCCGTGCCCTCCGGCTGCTGCCCCGTCCATCAGGCAGAGAAACGGCTGTTCACTCTCCTTCTCCTCCTCCTTGTTTCCTGGCGGCGGCACAGACCCCCACGGACCGGAGGGTCGCTCTGCTCCCCCTCAGCCACAGCCCCGCGGAGCCGGGGGTGCCGGGCGGGGAGAGCCGGACCGAGGACCGGCCCCAGCGGCTTAAGGTGCCGCGGCCGCTCCCGCCCCGCGGTTCCACCTTAACGCGGCGGCAGCGGCGGACGGGCCCATTGCCGCGCCGGGGGTCGGCGGGCCCGGGCCCCCCGGGAGCCGCCCCGCAGCCC